>PVJD01014081.1:0-30798 GCA_004026545.1 Mormoops blainvillei | reverse complement strand
TGGAGGACTGGAAAGGGAACAGGAAAGGGAAATTGTGAGGAAGAAATGGTCAAGCCCCGGGGGTTCAACACCACAGCGTTTGAACTAGGAAACTTGCCCCGGAACTCCGAGAGGAGAGGGGGGGTTGGGGGGCCTGGGAGGTCCCTAGATGCGGGGTGGAGGGTTGGGTGGGGACAAACCCCGGGTGCCCCGGCGGATCCTCCAGGCTCCCGCCCCCCGGGCTGAAAGCCAGGGCTCACCCCCTTCCTCTCCAGCGTGCGGGATGTGCACCCCCCACCCCCACCCCACACACACACCGATCCGGCGCTCACAGGACCTGCACTGGTCAGCGCTGCACCTGCACACACACCTCCCAAACACATACAGGAACTCGCGCGCGCTCGCACACGCCTCCCTCTGCGCAGCGCCTCCTACCTGCCGCGCCGCCACTGGTCGAGCTGGACTCTGGGATGCGGGCACGGCACGGGCAGCGGAGCGGAGGCTAGACGAGCCCCAGGCAGCAGCCTCCGGCTCTGGCCGGAGATCAGCTGGGGCTGGCCTAAGGCGGGGGCTAGCGCTGGGACTCCCGGGCTGCGGCCCACCCCGCCCCGCCCCGCGGCCTCCGCCCATTCGGAGGCAGAGGCGTGGTCTCCAGTGGGGCGGAAGGACTGGGATTGCGGCGCATGCGAACTGGTGCCACGCTGTGGGGCGAGCCCGCCGTGAGGTGGTTGCAGAGTTCTCGCTGGGGAATGGGAGGGGGTTTGGAAGCCCGTGAGGCTCAGCCTAACCCCTCTGGGCTCGATCAGGCCCCTGTTCTTCCGTCCTCCCTTCCGCCCTTGCTCTGTCTGCTGTGGAATATCTTCGGGAGCCGCCCAGGGCTGAGCCCGGGTCGGCAGGTGCCCGAGGGTTCCGTGCAAGCCCGGCAGAAGGCGTGCAGGCCGCCGAGCTTTGGGCACGCATCTTGTGCAGCGGCGGTCCCTAACCTTTTTGGCACCAGGGACCGTTTTTCCACGTACGGGAAGGGATGTCGGGGCGGAGCTCAGATGCGAGGCGGTCATTCACTTGCTCTTCGCAGCTCACCTCCTGCTGTGGAACTGGTGGCTGGGGAGCTCAGACAGGAGGCGGAGCTCAGGCGAGCTTCCCTCTGGGTTCTTGACAGGCCACGGACTGGTACCGGTCCTCTGCCCGGCGGTTGGGGACTCCTGTTGTACAGTGAGCTCGGTAACGACCACGGCAGAGGGCTGCGGAAAGGACTTGAAAAGGAGTGCGCCCATCTCTTTCCCACCTCCATATCCACACCCAAGGCTCAGGGTGGAGGAAGGGGCACCCAGACCCCCGGAGGCTCCAAGAGGGACCTTGTCAGATGGGGAAGGTGGGCCCCAGGCCCATATTGAGCATTTAAGGTACCGTGATAGGACAGCAGTAGGACGGCCAGGTTTCAGGAATGAGGCTGGGAAGGTTTCTGAACGACCAGCTCTGGCACACTGTAGGGCTCAGTGCTTCCTCCTCACTGCTCTGGGGCCGCAGGGCAGACACACTATGATTTGCCATCGGAGGCCTGTATCAGCCCACTTCACAGATGGAGAAACTCGGGCCCACTCAGCTCCCCCTCCAGCGCTGGCAGCCTCGGCTCATCATTTCTTCCACCTCTCAGTCACTCAGACTAACTGGCTTCTTCCACCGCCTCACAGCCTGTTTCCCAGGCTTCCCAGATGTTTCCACCCTAGGGGCAGCTCCAGCCCTCTCTGGAGCCTCTTATTCAGCCAGGGAAGACCCAAATATGCAGCCATGACCCACCACCTGCAGTTCCAAGTCTGTGCCCCTGTCTGACTCTCCACCCTATTCCTTTGCCTGCGACCTGGGCTGCAGTCTCCCCAGGCCCTCAGCGCTGAACCCTCTTGTTGATGCTGATCGCTGTCTAATGGGGCTGTTCTTTCCTGGTCCACACACAGGTCCTGATATCAGCCCTCAGCTCTCATGCTATGTCTCCACCATGAGCCCCACCACACGTTCATCATTCCCACCTGGTTGCCGTGTCTCTTTCAGGGCCCTACAGTCACACTGCCTCTGGGAGTTAGTGGTGGAGTCTCCTGGGGGGCCAGGCGCAGGCTTGTTCCGGGGACAACAATGCTTGGTGAAGCCAAGCAGCCCAGGGCTCCAGTCCTCACTCTGCCAGTTACTGCCTGTATAATCCTGGCAAGTCCTCTGTCGTTTCCAAGCCTCGTTTTCCTGTCTGTAAAATGGGCTTCTAGCAGAAGTGTGTGATGATCACGTACAGGCAAGTCATGATATAGGGTGATGGGCAGCATTGCCTCTAGGCTGGGCAACTCTCATGTGTTCAAAGTGGAGCTGGGGTCACATCTGAGAAAGTATGTGTGCCTCAGCCTGCAAAATGGTGCAGTTCGGAGGATGCTCGGCCCCCCTTTTGTATTTCAGAGTGTTGGGGCCTCAGGAGGGGTGTCATGTGGTGGTTGCAAGCATGGACTCTGGCCTCATTGCCTGGGCTCATATTAGCTGTGTGACCCTGGGCAAGTGACCCAACCTCTCTGCGCCCCAGTCATCTCACCTGTAAAGAAGTATTACAGCACACTACACCATAGAGTCATTGTGGGAATTAAATGGACCAATCACGTAAAGCCCTAGAGAGGCCCCTGGTTCTGGTAAATCAGTGCTCAGCATTAATTAGCTGATGTTATTTTCATGTAGCCCAGCCCCCTAATTTTGTGAAGACACTGGGTCCCCAGAAGCAGAGACATGTACACATGGCTAGTTAGAGGCCCAGGTATCCCAGAATGTTAGAACCGGCAGGTTCCAACCCAGAGCCCATCCCTGGCAGATGAGGAAAAGGGCCTAGATACAGTGCCCTGTCCAGGCACCCAGCCTGGCGGGGTGGGGGAGGCATGGGCCCTGCTCTTGTTTTGGGGGATGGGGGCATTTTCAGACAAGTCAGAAAGAGCCTGACCTCCTGACAAGCTTGGGGAAGGGTGGGGCTCCAGTGAAGCTCTGGCCCCAGGGAGCCCGGCTGGTTATTTTCATAAACTGAGTCATCTAATGATGCCGTCACCTGCTGGTGCCTTTCTCACCCTCTGCAGGAGCCCTCATTAGCCCCATTTTGTAGATAACAGAACTGAGCCTCAGGGAGATGCTCTTGGTCACACAATTAGGAAGTGGCAGAACTGGGATCCATCCCTGCCCTGTCTGGCTCCAACTTGTACTCTCCTCCGTCTTCCTCTTCTCCCCTCCCCACCCCTCCCCCAGGGAAAAGACACCACTATAGGCTCCTTGACTGGCTGTCCAACCTCTTGCATCCCCCTGGAACTGAGAGCTCATTCCCTCACTAGGCAGCCCTATCCACTCCACTTGGGAGAGTCTTTTGTCACCCAGAGCCCATCCACCTCCTTCTTCCTCGGTCTGCAGGAGACAGAACGTTCTCTGCTCCTGGATGGAAAACCCTTATCTTTGCTGCTCGTGTATGTAACAGGGTTTCCCGTGTAAAACTTTTATAATAATAATAATTTCTTTTAAAAAGCCCAGTAGATCTAATTGCCTGGCTCTTGTCTGAGAACCCTAAAGGGAGCCCCTTGCAGGAGGCGCGGCTCCAAATGGAGGCTCCTAAGGCCTGGCGTCGTGGGGCGGAACGTCCGAGTCACAGCGTTAGCCAGCTCCCCCGGGCCCATCTAGAGGAGTGGAGTCAGGCACAGGGAACTTTCAGGCTGGGAATGGTTGCTAATGGGATTCCCCTGAGCGTTCAGAAATGGGAGGGTCACATTAGACTCCGGAGCTCTCTAAATTTTCCTCGGCTATAAGTGTAGCTATCTCTTTGTTTTCACTTGGTTTTGGTTGTGCTCATTAATAATTTATTGGACCTCCTAGTGTGCTGTTAATTTCAGAGTTTCTTCTTCTGAACTTGGACGTTGCCTCCTTCGCCCTTGTTTCTGCTGGGTTTTGGTTCGTACACTCTGGATGTTGATCGGCTGTTGGCGTCAGACCCTGTAAACATCTCTCCCACTGTCAGCCTCCATTGTTTCTATTCTTCGCTGAACAGAAACCTTTAATCTTGTTCCATTTGAAGTCCGGCTTTTAAAAATCTTATTTATGAGGCTGAAGTTTGCTTGAAAAGTCCTTCCCCATGCCTAGGTCACAAAGGTATTCTCCCATATTTTCTTCTGTCATTTTTATAGGTGTACATTTCAAATGTAGGGCTCTAACCCAGAAAAGTTCCTTCTTAAATGCAGCGAAGACCCCGGTGACTGGCCCGCGGAGTGAGTCGCACCGCCAGCCGCATGTCCGCATCCGTCCCACAGGCTGCCTCGGACTGTTGCCGCCCTTTATTGGTCCGTCCCAGCATTAGCCCCGTGATGTTTATTTCACCACGACTTTGTAGTCATATACAGTAAAGCAAATGACGCCCCTAACTTTTCATTTTTAAGAGCAACTTAGCTATTCATTTACTTTTTAGAGTAAGCCTATTGAGTTCCTAAAAAAAAAAAAAAAAAGTCCAAATGGAATTTTGATTAGGGCTGCATTGAATTTAAAGATTACTTTGGGAATAATTGATACCTTTATAATATTATGTAGTTGCATGCAAGAACATGGACTATCTTTTCTATTCACACATTGCCTATGTCCTTTATTAGAGTTTAATTCTTTTTCTCCATGGAGGCCTTGGACATTCACATAAATTCTCTCATAGATATTTCATAACTTCTGTTGCTGTTGTAAGTGGTATTTTCTCCCAAGTTTTTATTTTTTTAAATGTCAAACAGAGAGAAAAGTGGGAAGAATGAACACCCTTGTACCTTTTACTTGAATTCACCAGTTTTTACTATTGGTAAATTCTTTCACATACATTCACACATACGCACTTTTTTTCTGAGCCACTGGAAAGTAATTTCCAGCTATCATGCAAAAATGTTCCACCTTTTATGAAAATGGCACTTTTTAGCTTACTATGCCTGGCGTAGAGAAGTAGTAAGGGTTTTTGTATGTTGATTTTGAAGCTGGCAACCTCGTCGTTAAAGGCTGCTGGCGTTTTTAAAAAACCACAACCACAATTAGAATCACATTTTATATCATGATCCTCTATCTTTACTTTGTGCGATTCACTGGATATTTCTATTTTTTTCCTCTTTAAATTTTTTAAAATGTGGGTTTCAGACTCTGAATTGATTTCATGACCCATTTATGAGTCTCAGTTCATGATTGAAAACTGCTCTACGGACTAGGTTGGGGACCTTCCTCTGGGGTCCCCCCAGTACAGGCTCCGACCAGACTCCGGCCTCATTCCTGACACAGGTGAATGCAGCTACCTGACTGAAAACTCAGGGGTCCAGGGGCAGACAAACACAGCATTTTCATTCAAACCCCAAGGGTGCCCTCCCCGGGCTGGATGCTGGGCTGGCTTCAGGCCCGGCCTCCTCACACGGCCACAGGCCTGCTGTGTGACGCTGTGCTGGGCACGGTTCCTCTCTGAGCCCACGATCCCCTTCACTGGGGTTGGGGGCAAGGAGGGCATATCTCAGGCTCTTCAGGATCAGACTTCCTGTCCCTCCATAATTGTTCTTTGCTCTTTTCTTCTGGGTTTGAGGGGGTGGGTAGGTAGGGCATTGAAGTGGGAAAAACTGAAGTGGGGCCTTCCCTTTAGCC
This sequence comes from Mormoops blainvillei, assembly GCA_004026545.1. Lineage (NCBI taxonomy): Eukaryota > Metazoa > Chordata > Mammalia > Chiroptera > Mormoopidae > Mormoops > Mormoops blainvillei. The sequence continues at coordinate 25,173 of PVJD01014081.1, read as the reverse complement.
TCATCCTGACCTCTTCCCTCAAAGGGCTACTGCCTCCTGTTCCCAAGTGCCACTGAGATGGGTGGGGCTGAAGGCATGAATAACATTATGAGTGTTTGTGTATGTTTGGGCTATAGCCAAATTCCTGGACTCTGATGTGGCAGACATCAGGTGTGGTAGCTAGGGCAGAGGTCGGGGGCCAGGAATGGCTAGCAAGAGGCCTGAGCCTATGACCTGTGTGACCTTGGGCAAGTCACCCACCTGAGTCTCAGTCTCCACATCTGGCCAACGGTTATAATCCCCGTTCCTTGGTTGGCGTGAGGATCCAAGGGAGTAAGGGGCTTAGCGGTACCTTGTTAACATGAGATCACTCTTCATTAATTTAGATATTTAAAGTAATACCTTTAAATAATTTGTTATTATTTTCCTGCATATCTTTTAGATTCGATTAGGTACCTTTTTATTTCTATTATGAATGCTACTTTTTAAAAATAACTTTTCCTGACTGCTTGTTACTACTATAGAGAAATTAAGTTGAATTTTGAACTTTGATTTTATACCTGGAAAACTTGATACGTTCTTTAAGATTAATTCAATCAATTGTGTGTAGGACACGTGCGTGTGCGCGCGTGTGCGTGTGCGCGCGTGTGCGTGTATGTGTGTGTGGTGGTTTTCTATTTAGACTGATGGTTCTCAGTGAGGTGTGCTCCTCCCTAGTGGGAGATTTGGAAATTTGTATGGGAGTTTTTGTTGGGCCCAAGAATTTACACATCATAATTCAAAATATTTTATTTTAAAGTATTTTTCTTTTATTAATATTTTATATTACAATTAAAGAATTGTACTGATTTTGAAAAATATATCCGTGGACATATTATATTAGCTAAGAATTAATTTGTTAGAGAAAGGAGAAATTGGATCTGCTGGGGTTGCAAACCTGTAAAGTTTCGATAGTTTTCTTTCTTTTTTCCAGTCATATTTTTGCCTATCTTGCCTTACTGTACTCTCGGTCGAGGCTTAGACAATGCTGAACAGAAGTGGTGAACATCTAGTCTTGTTTCAAATTTAAAGGAAATTCTTTCAAATGCTTTTGCTTTTTACTAAGATTTTTCTTTAAAATCACGAATGAATGTTGAATTTTATTAAAATTTTTTTCTCCTGATGTGAAATACTCAAATTCCTCTTGATGTCACGTATCACATTGAGAGACCTTCATATATTCTAATTGCTTTTCTAACGCTAACCCCACCTTGAATTTCTGGGATAAACCCGTTAAGATGCTGATGTTTTATCCTTTTTATATATTGCCACATCTTCTGTCTACTAGCATTTCGGTTGGATTTTGCATCTGTGTTGGAGTGAAACAGGTCTACCACTTTCCTTGCTGTTGAAGTTCTGGTCACTTGCGCTGGCCGGTGGCCGGGGAAACCGAGTTGAGAGCACAGGCTTTCCGGGGCCCAGATTTACGCCCACCCAGGGACCCGCCGCCAGCCTCCCCTTGGAAACTGTGAGGGCCGCGCCCCCTGGTGGCCACGGGGAGCAACAGCCCGATGAGCCGGAAAGGGTGAGCGGAGCCAGGGCCCCGGGGCGGCGAGGGTAGCCAGGTTGACACCAGGTGGTACCAGGGCTGGGCAGACCCTGCGCCTTCGCTGGGCCTGCTAAGGCGAGCAGCCCAGCTTTAGAGACGGGGTGACCAGGACTCACAGTCATATAGCAAGCCTATAACTGCGCCATTCTGGCCTGAGTTGTGAAGTTTCTGAATTTTCTTTACCTATAACGTGGGGGGCATTAATCCATCCAGTGCCTGCCAAGTGGAAAGAAATTGTCAAAGTACAGGACTCAGACTTTCTTGATGATACCGTGTGTCCTTTCCTGGACTCAGTAGTCTCATTTTCTTCTCAGCTGCAAGCACTTGAGAAATGGCAGCCGGAGGGAAAGGAATTCAGGACTAATGATTCTCAGTTGTCCAGAAAGAGAGCTCACATCAGGGAGGTCTGTGGCAGGAAAGAAGCACATTTGTTCATTTATTAACTTTTGTCTTTTATTATTGTTCACTTATTCTATGACTATTCCTTGGACACTGTGGCAGGCAAAATAATGGCCTCCAGAAGATAGTCAAGCCATAATTCCTGGAATTTATGAACACTAGGTTACGTGGGAAAGGGGAATTATGGTTATAGATGGAATGAAAGCTGCTGATCAGCTGACCTTAAGAAGGAAGATAACCCCGGATTATCTTGGTGGGCCCAATGTGATCACAAGAGTCCTTAGAAGTGTGGCTATATTCTGCTAATGTGCATGCTGGGAGCTGCTCAGCCAGGGTGGTGGGCCTTGCCCACCTTGTGCTCTTTCATCCCGGGCTGCTTTGTGGCCTGGTGGTCTCAAGGTCCAAGAGGATGAAGCTAGAGGCTGCAAGACCCCATGAGTCCTGGCCTTCAGGACTTGCATTATGTCACTCCCACCATAGTCTATTGGTCAAAGCAAATCATAAGACCAGCGCAGGTGCAACAGGTGAGGAGGAGCTCCAAAAACTTGTGGCCATTTGTAAACTACCACACAGGTTTTGAGGAGGTAAGTTGTCCCAACAGGCAAGGAGGGGTGTAGAGAGGGAGAGGGCACTGTGGGCAGGGGCACAGAGGTCTGCTTGGCACTAAACAGGACATGTCCGGGATACATTCCAGGTTTAATGGGGTTGGAGGGGGAAATACTGGGAGTTGAACATGCAAAGCTAGATTACAGCTACTCTGAGAAGGGCCTTGAATGCCATACCTGGAGTTTTCAGTTGGTCCTTTGAAAGTTTTGACAAGCCCATTCCTGTTTTCAGGAGTCCATTAGAGCAGGTGGTATAGGTGCTGGAGTGGACGAGACTGGAGGCAGGGTTCCCAGAGCAGGTGGGACAGTGATCCATGGGAGAGGTGAGGCCCAGGCCTGAACTGGGCAGGGGCTGTCAGAAGGGCAGGGACAGTGCCCTCGAAACTTGGTAACTTACTGGGTATTTTATGAGAATGTTCACCTCTCAGGCTCTCTGTCCTCCTGGCTAATTTCGAGGGGCCTGGAGCGGGGGGATGTCTGGAGAGAGAGTGATGGATAAGAATGAGGGAAGTGAGTGGTGGGAGGATGAAGGACTGAAAGGGGATGGAAGTGCCGATTAAATCTGGAGCAAACAAGGGCCAGAGGACAGCCCCAGGGAGGGGCCTGACCGCGCTCCTCCCCGGGCTGAGCCACCCCTGCCCCATCGAGGCCGGGCGGAGCAGGTGCCGTACAGGCCAGCTGAACGACTTGTGTTAACTCATTTTTGTCAAGCCCACTAAAAACTCATGTTTTCACCTTAGCAGAAATGTCTTTGGGGAATTTTAGGGATGAAATGGAGTGGGGAAAAAAGTTAACTGGGGTAAGTTTATTGGAGTAAGATGAACCGACTTTAGGACAGGGAGCTATGACCTCTTTAGGAAGGTTCTGGAATGGCCAGAGAGGAACTTGGTGAGTTGTATATAGTGGGTATATGTGGCAGGGAGGCTCCCAAAAGGTGTGTACTGTTCAGAGATGGAAGGGAAGCAATCCTAGCTCCTTTTCAGCCCTCCCCTTTACAACGGGCAGGTGCTTTAATCTAGTGTGAAAAGTCTCCATCCAGTCCAGGACTTACTCTGCCACACCCTCGCCTGAAACACTGGGCTGGGATAACACAGAGAAACCTGTCCCCGCCCCAAGATAAACAAGTTCTGTGGGCACAGGCCAGCACTGATGACCAGGAAGGGGTGGAAAGTTGGATGGGCCCTTGTTCCAGATTGAGCTGCCCAGTGCAAGAGGGATCTAGAAGTGGGGCTGACTCCTCAGGTTTGTCCATGAGTTTTGAGGTGCCCCTGACAGGCCCAGAGCAGGCACTCTTACTCTTCCAGGAAGGATCCCATTCAGAAAACCCATTCTAATTAGATTCATACTATGCCATGGTGCTAACCCTTAAGACAATCCTACATTTCACAGGTGTAAGATTCAAAATTTAAAGTTAAGTGGTTTGGCCACGATCACAGTTTTTCAGTGGAGGACTAGGATGGCAGTGGCAGGCCTTTAGACACCAACAAGGACACAAAGTATGTAGCAGCACCCTGTCGGGACTAACGCCAATGGGCTCCGGCTAGGAGCCTGTGCCTCAGTGTAGTGCTGGGTCAGGGTTGCTGCCCTCTGCCTCTCCTGCCACATGGAGGACCCTGCCGACAGCCACAGCCTATCCAGCCCAGCCGCTGGCCTCCATAGGCCTGCGGAACCAGAGCTCGGTCTCGCTCCACGCGTCCTTTCCAGGTGGCTAGTGATTCCCTTTGATTGGAGGTGCCCTTGTCCTTCAAAATTCCTCTAAATCTTAAATGGTTGGTTTCTAGGACTCGTTCTGAGACCCTCTTCTTTCATGATCTCATCCACCCCCATAGTTTCAAATAGTATGTATGCTTTGTTTCTCCGATTGATCTTTAGCCCAGATCTCTCAGCTGAGCACCAGATCCACATTTTTTATTATGCCTAAGCTCTCCACCAGCGTACTGTAAGTCCTCACTTAACATTATCAGAAGGTTCTTGGAAACTGCAAATTTAAGTGAAACAACATATAACAAGACCAATTTTACCATAGGCTAGTTGATGTAAACAAGAATGAAGTTCCTATGGCATATTTCTGGTCACAAAAACATCACCAATCTTCTAAGGAAAGGCCCGAAACACTCTTCTAATATTAAACATTGAAATAAATGCGAGCAATACATATACTTAAGAAAGATGAATAGAACCAAGTAAGATAATTCTTTTCCAACCCTCTTATTCCAGTCCGGGGTCATGGCGGCTGGAGCCTCTCATGGCAGCGCTCAGTGCACAAGGCAGGAACCAACCCTGGACAGGACGCCCTTCCATCACAGGGCCACTCACACCCACCCCACACTCCCTCAGGCCAGGACAACGCAGACACACTAGTTAACCTAACGTGCACATCTTGGGGATGTGGGTGTGTAAGACGGAAGTGGAAACAAAACCAACTCCATCTCTGTGTCCTGGATTTCGTTTCTAAGTTTCGCGCTGTGACATCTGACTAATTTCACTGTCCTTAGCAAGCATATCAAAGCCTTCTAGTTGATTATTATTATCCCTGTTCCTTAAAATGTAGCCCTAAATATTTTTGTTAGTAACTGATGCCTGGAATGGCATGACAACTGAGATACGTATCAAACCGGTGACAGTAACGATTATAAACAGTCATCTATCACAAGACCACCACGAGGGATGGCCCTTGGCTTTACCGTATTCTTTGTTCCTTTGCCTTGTTGATCGTTAGTACCTAAATTATACCGTAGGAAGTACTGTAACGGAGTCCCGGGGTGGACAATAACCTGTGCCGAACGGCGGGGTTGTCTGTCCTCCCTGACCCTACGTTCCCATAAGTAAATTACCTTATAATAATAAATTCTGTCGTATTCTGAGGAGCTGCCTGCTTTGTTTGTTGGTCTGAAGGTATCTACTCGTCACTGTGGCCATTACACCTGCGCGCCGGCCCCCGCCCCCGCCAGCGGCGCGGGAGCACCTGCAGAAAGCTCACACAGACACGTGAGAACGCGGCAGACTCCGCACAGACAGGGGCCCAGGCTGGGAATCAATGTTTCTTCTCTTATCAACGTTGGAATGAAACAACATTGAAAAAGAATTGTTATTCGAGGACATTCTGTATATATCTCACGCAGACATCAAACTCAACAAATCCCACTTATTTCATAACTCACCCCCAATCTGCTTCTTTCCATTTAACTCAGACGTACTTTTCTACCTCCAGTGTCATGATCCACCATGACCTTTCCTTGGACTGCTGCATTCTCTTCTGTCTGGAATCCCTACATCCACACTGACTCCCTTTATCCCGCTCTTCACCCTTTCAACAGCTTTCCAAATTCAAATTCTTACCATCACTTCCAAAGCTCTGTGGGACTTGCTCCCGCCCTTTTCTCCAGACACTCACCTCCTGCTCTCTCTGCCATAACCAGCCTTTCTTCCCTTCCTAATCCTCTCATCTTTCAATTGTTAACGTAATGTTCACCTTCACGGAAGTCTTCCCTCCTCCAGTTCCCCAGGGTGCATTCCCAGACCTCTCCATACCCTTCCTCCATGACGCTCATCCCAAACATAAATGGCACGTTGTTTGTTAGACACTAGATCGTGAGTGCCATAGGACAGGGTGTCTGCGCTGTTCTCTGCTGCAGCCGCAGTACCTAACACTGACAAAGCATTCCCAAGTTTGTTGAACGGATGGCACAGTGCCGTGGAGCCTCTACATAGCAGGGCTCAAAAAATGAATCCTCTTCCTCTCTTTCTCCACGTAGTCCTTTGGGACTCAAGCCCTGTTTTGGGACTAGGCCACCCTACCAAGTGAGACAGGTCCTTCTTTCTCCCTTACCTAGGTAGACCCATTCTGCATTCCAGTCCAGGGCTGAAGCAAGAGAAAAAGGTGGAAAAAATATCTCGGACATGGCAGAGCTGAGCCTAGAGTTAAAAGAAATAAAATTCACTACATCAAATGACACATGTGGCAGGGTGGTTTTAGAAAGGTGTGTCTGGTTCACAGGTGGGACTGAAACAATCCTAACTCCTTTGCAGTCGTCCAATTTACAAAGCACAATACAAAATGCTTTGCAAATTCAGTTGTGTTCTGTCAGGCAAGGCTGCCCCTCTCTGAAACACAAAGGAGGGACTAGTGAAAGAATCTACCATATGGTCAGCAATGATAGAAACTACCCATTCCAGCAGGCTTGGTTAGAAATGCTAATATTTAAAAGCTGAGGTTTGGGTAAGGAGGACAGTGCTTACCCAAGAAGACAGCATCTGTGGTGTGGAAGAGTGACTCAACACGGGGGTCCTGGTGGCTGTCCCTTCAGCTCTCCCCCCAGAGCCACACACCCAGTCTCTCCTCACTTGACTCTAGTCGGCTCCCCTCTCCCCCCTCTGCAGCCCAAGGCGTGCAAGGTGAGGCTAAATCGCCTTCCTTTTCTTTAACACAGAGCAACCATTAAAGGGCCCGAAGATGAACATCCAGCGGAGACAACTGCATCTATTCCATTTTACTGGGCTCATCACAGGCAGAGAAGAGAACAAAAGGGTGATCAATTCTCTGTAAGAAGCTGCAGTGGCATCACCATAAGCAAGGCTAGCGGCAGACTCGGCTTCAGAGGCTCAGGGGAGAGTGATGGGATGACTATCTCCAAGGAAACTGGCCAAGGTGCCACCAGCCACTGGATCCGTCAAAATCAGCCAGAAGTACAGACCACAGGGCACGTTTTAAGGTTGCGGCTTGAAGAGCTTGGAAGATACACTGGCAAATAATTGTCTCAGTTCTTGCAAAGTTCCATGTCAGTGTGAAAATTCTCTAGATTTAGGTTGATTTGTTCAGTGACTTCTTTCATCCCATTCCAAGACCACAGGTCCTTTAAAAATAAGCACTGCAATAACCCTCTTTAACCAAGACAATTCCTCCTGGACTTCAGATACTATGAACTTGAGATATTTTCACTCTTGTCTGGTTTTATCCCTTGCCTTGTATCCCTGAGTCTCCCTGGTTGTCTATTTCCAATAGACTCAGTGAACTACCTGTTTTAATTTGGCTTCTCCACAAGAACCTGCCCACAGGAATATTTTGTTCCCTCTTGGATTTGCAGATCTCACATTAAGGGCAAATACTGCATTGGAGTTTCTATTGCACACACTGTGCCACTCTCCTGAAAAGATGCATCTGACAAGAACCACTTTGCAGTTTCTCACCCATGCCTTTTGATTGCTGAATGCTCCAGACCTGGGAATAAACTACATCCACATCTACAGTGCCCTCTGCAGGGGAAAGACAAGATTTCTCAAATGTTTGTAAGCAAGGGTTCAGGCAAGTATTTCCCAAATCCCCTGCTTCATGGCTAACCTTCCAACCCCAATGCGATTCCAAGAGAATTATTTATTGAGTGCGAGTGTGCCTTGTGAGTGGGGAGCAGTTAGATCACCTCATGGTCTTTTCTCCTGCTCTCTTCCCTGTCTCAGCTCCAGAGCCCCTTCTAATGTCATCATTTATACACTTTAGCGGCAATGTCGATGGCCAGGAATGGGCTGGAGTGGGTGGATTCTGCAGGGTTTGGGCTGAAAGCATCTCTGTTAGAAAGTGAGATAACTACACAAGTCTCCAGGGAAGTGAGTCAGAACAGAGGAGACAGGCTTGGAGAGAGCAGGTAGAAGCCGGACAGGACTGGCACTCTGCTGCATTTTATGGCCCTGTGTAGTCTATCTGGGTATGGTCTTTCAGGTTGTCACTGCAGGTGGGCAGGCAGACCCTCATCACATAATCACAAAGTATTTTCTTAATAGGATAGCCACATTAATTTGGCAAAAACTTTTGTTCATTGTCATTTTTCAAAATTTGTAATGAAGACAATAATATTGTTCCAGATTAATTTTTCCTCATAGAACTTCACAGAACTTTCTCATAAACTTTCATAGAAATTGAAAAAAAAGGTGCTGTGGTTTGGAAAACTAGGTGAATTATGGGAAGTTCTAATTTGTTTTAAATCTTGTAGATGTCACTTTGGTCATTGCTAGCATACGTGGTTTATATCGTAATTTTCGTGTTTCTGATCCGTGCCCCCTTCATTGTGTAAAGCTGGAAGGTTCATGCGTTTACTCCAGAGTTTCTAAAGTTGAGCACTTGGTTATTTATAGATCATAAACGCAGTCACCAGATTCCCACTTTGGAGCTCCTTTGCCGAAGGTCTAAAGAAAGGAACAAACTTCCAGAACCAGAGTGAATCTCTGAGGCTTTGCAGGTCACATCCATCTCTTTTTCACATTCTTCTTTCTTCTTGTTTGTAGCTTTGTAAATTACCCAGAGTCCAAGGTACTGCAGTATAGTTTAAGACTAATAACAAAAAAAAATCCTGGCATAATTACAAAACATCCTTTTCTATGAACAGGATTGCTGCTGGCCTATATGGCTCCCTTCACTTGGCAACTGGAATACAGTGTGTCTGTCCTGAGATGAAATCCTACCAAGGCACATACCTTGACAAGCTGAGCAGAGCTAGATTTCAGCCTCCACTAACCTCCCGCCCCAAAAGGAGTGCCTTGGTGTAGTGCACAAAATGTGCAACTAATCATGGTGGCCCTGCCTTTAAATAAATGTATTGATATATTAAATATAAACCAGGGATAAGACATTACCAGAAGTCTTATTTGAAACAGCATCATTTAATACTGTCACCAACAGAGGGGCAATTTAATGCTGAAATACAGCCTAGATTCGAGTGGATTAGATAAACATACATAATTCTACTATCTTCTAGAAAAATGATTGTAGCATTGGCAAATCAAATGGGAAAAAGTGAATAAGCAAACGTGCGATCACCTGGAAATGGCTAGTTCCTTGTACAGATTCAGGACAACCTATGTTTATTAAATAATTGCTCGCAGAACAAACATCTACACCAAAATGAAACTACGAAACCATATAATTAACTTGAACAGTTATCGGCAGGTCGCATTGATAAATGACTCAGAAATATTAAAAGTATGAAAATGTTTGACAATAAACAATGCCCACTCAGTACATTAAGCAAATTGATAATAGCTATTTGTTAAAATAGACTTATGTATTAATAGGTATTAAACAATTTAGCTCGACAAAGAGCCAAAAAGAAACACAGAATATTTGTGGGAAAAGCTTTGAACTTTTCCTTTTGAAAAAAAAGTATACATGACTATGGTATAGCTTATTAGTTCCTTTGCAACTACTATATGGCACGTTTTAAATGGCGTGAGAAAGAACGGTCTAAAGAGCTCAACTTTCTGAAAGTCAACTCAGGAGATAAATGCTTCTAACATTTTTGGAGTTTACAGTATGGAATGGAATTCCCTTTGTAACAAAAACAAAATCATGTAATTTTTTCAAAGGTTTAGGCACTTCACAGCAGACTGTTACCAATCTAGTAAAAAAATGATATGAAAAAATAATTTTATAGTGTAAATATTTAAACACAAATCATATGATTACATTCAATGAAGTAGTGAGAGATTTTAAATGTATATAACATTTCATTCTGACAAATACACACTGAATCGCCCTGCAGAGAAGGGCAGGGAGTCCTACTGGATTTCCACTATGGAGGTCATTTGCTAAAGATCTTCCAGAACCAGAGAGTGAACCATCAAGACTTTGCAGGTCTTTTCCTTTTGTATGTTCAAACAACACCTGGAATGTAAGAATCATTCTTACTTTGCAGCCCATACTACTGCAGACTAGATTTGGCCTGGGGGCTGTAGTTTGCCTACCCCTGGGTCTATAGCCATTTGGTATCATAGAACATTTTTATCATTTCCTTTTGGGTGAAGATGACTTCAGAATGAGTACTTGTAGGGATATATATATGTCTGAAGATTTGTCTAATAAATGTACCCTGCTGCAACCTTAGAGTTACCTCTGTAAACTCAGTTTAAAAGTGATGACCTGCAGATCTAACATTGCCATGTTTCAGAACCTTTATGACAATTTGGTGAATATTTAAATTACCAATGACTAAATCTAGTTTAAGTATCAACATTGTGCTCTTTAAAGGAATGAAGCAGGGTTTTGTTTTTTTTAATGAGGGTTGAGAGGAACTGTGAGCAGGGCACAGTGTGACCTGTGGTTGGTGGTGTAATACTGCCAGCTGCTGAGCTAACTGGAGTGGGCAATTTTAGGTCACACACATGCCTATAATTGAATTACTCGAGTTAGGTTTTAAGGTTTTCTAGTAGGAAATATTCCTGTGATCATTTTCCACATTAGCTACCAATCAAAACAGGTAAGTAACTTGCTGGACTTAATGGTAAATGAAAGCCTTGTGAAACAATACTAGATATTTAAAGTGTATTAAAACAAGGGTCAGTACTGCTTCTTCCAAATGGCTAAATGTGCATGAACAACAAAAATTCTGTAGCTAATAATTGTTTAAATTCTTTAGTGATGCCTTCTCCTTAGCTGCTGTGATGGCCTCCTAGAGAAAGGACTGATGTTTGATGAAATTTGTTACCCCTAATGTTTTCCACTTTTACCTCAATGATGTCAAGGTTTCATTACCCAAGGTCAAAGTTTATGGTCCAAAGCCAGAGTTTTATCTTCAGTTTGAATTTCAAGTGAAGCAGTATCTATATCTGGGTCTAGGTCACTTTCAAATAAAATACTGAATCATTAATGACTAGACAGAAGTTTAGTACTGCTGTTCTTTAATCTTCTGTTTTCCAGATTTAAGGAACCCCTTTAACTCTTTTAAGCTATAACTTACAGAATTTAGTAATTATATCTTTGTAAACAAAAAGAAAACATGTATCTTTTCTCCTTGGCGGGATCTCCTGATCCCTCCAAAATTTGGAAACTCTTATTGAATATTCTTATTTTTATGGCAATACAGTTATTTGAGTATGTCCAAAAAGAATTTGTTCTCCTTGTAACAGGACATAACTAGAAGCACTGGTTATAGTACCAAGGCTTTGACTAGAATGTCACATTTGAGAAGATATGCACAGAATAAGATATGACTAGTTTTAAGGAAGTTTGACTTACAAGAAGCCAGTGCTTACAAAGCTCTCCTGGAAAACCGGCCTGGCACCCTTGCAGGGTTCCCAGCCTTACAGGTGGGTAAGGAAGGCCACTTCATGGCAGGCCCAAAAGCTCACAATATTTTGGGGACCCTGAGAAGGAGAAATTCATCTAAATCTGCAGGTACTGCAAGTGAAGCCTGATGGTGAGTTCTTGGCATGGCTTTCGAGCCTTGAGGCTTTAAAACGTCCAATCTGATATTCTTGATAAAGTCCCAGCAAAACAAAGTTTAAAAGGCCTAGGTCATCAACTATTATTTTTGTGCACTTAATCAGGTCAAGTTTGATAAGACTAGACTTGTTTTGCAAAAAATAGTCTTATCCTGATTGTCTTTAATAAAAATGGGGGTAAGTATAGAGAGAAATTTTGTTTAAATGGAAAACTAGATTCTAGTCCTATTCATTCTGAGTTATTTTCACTTGTTTGTAAGCTGGAGCCTGCCATCTTGCACATTTTTTCAGTAATGAACATTTCCAATGTTCTTTCACTCCTGACTTAGTATCACTAAGAACTAAAACTGCCCTCTTCCCGCAGCCTTGCAAGCTACAGCTGGACGACTTGCTATAACTTTAAAGGATTTATCACTACGACTGTTCAAAACTCTCAGAAAGTGCACCAGAACATGGTTCTTTGAGCTCCAGGAAATAACCTGGACTGAGACTGCCACTTCCGCCTTATTCCACTACCTAAGGACACTTCAAGACCAACATCTAGTGATCCTTTCAACTGCCCTCTGGACTCAAAAGCTGAGTTTATAATGTGCTCCAACAATTAAGTTTTGGTTTTCCTTTTGTTTCTCTGTAAATCTTTGTCTTTTCCTTTGCAGATCTCTTACCTCCCAACTTGTAACACACATCTCTCCACAGCCACCAATTCAGCTTCTGGTTAAACTTTTTGGGAGGTTTTAGACAGGATAAAAAAAGGGGTGCAGAATATACCACTGGGGCAAAAGAATTATTTTGAGCCAAAGGCACCTGGGAGTCAGCAGATGCAGGAAGAAGCCTCTTTTTTCCCCTGAAATCCCTTCATCTGCCTAAAAGTAGAGCCTCCCAAAAGAACTCAATTGCCATTAAGTCCTCTCCCCTGGGAGTTTCGTACCACGCCTGAACAGGCACTGTCATGAAACTACCATCTCTTCCACCTACTCTCCTGAAGGCCCTTTCCCAAAAGTCCTTTGTTTTCCCATAAGTGCCCTCTGTCCCCAGCCCCTTTCCTTATTAAGCCCCAAATTCTGCCTCCTAGAGTCACATTTTTCTCTGAACTCCCGTGTAAGTACGTGAATAAATGTTTGCCTTTTCCATTGCTAACCTGTCATTTGTCAGGCCCCCAGCTACTGATAAAAAATTCTCAGGCTCCCAACTACTGAATCTAAGAGGACAGAGGAGAGATTTTTCCCTCTCCAACGGAAGAAATTAAGTCCAGTGTCATGCTCACATAAACTTCAACAATACTGGCAACTTATTCCCACTCAGCCACTATAGTTGGACATTAAAAGTCTCCTTATCCTTGAAGGAAGTGCAACAGTTTAAAAAACAGCACTGAATTTTTCCAGTCAGATGGGTCATGACCATTCTTACTCTTTTTCATTTTACAGCTCCCCCAAGGGGGTTTAACTACTTTTAGCCAAATTTCAGTCATTATTTCCAAATGTTTACAGCACAGTGAACAAGCTGTAATTTTATACACTAAAAAACAAGAAAAAGTTATCAAACTAATTATACTATGGCACTGACATGATGTAAAATGTAGACAGAGGTAGATCTGCAAATTACCACATAGTTGCCATTAAAATTATAACTGGTTCTCTTGTGAAATTTCAGTTTTACACAAATGTTTATCCAGTAGCACATCATAAACCACAGGGTTAAAAGAATTTCTTGTCATGTAGATGTGGAATTGAGAGCTAAAACTGTACACTTAGCAACAAATGATTTTTTTTCAAGAGTAAATATGGAATCCATAAAACTCGTAAGAAAATCTTTAAAGTAAATTATTAAACACTTTGAGATATTGGCTAAATTCGGAAGGTGTTTGCATTAAAAATGGAACTTTCATGCATTGCGTACCTGAAATTTTTGGTCTCTTGATTTTCTTTGACTCATCCCTACTCTTAGTATAAGAAAATCCTCTTAGTGTAAGGAAAGCCCAGATTAACAGTCCTAGAAATTTTGTAATAAAGTTAAACTATAATATTTGATCAAATTCTGCTAAACCACATACCACTACTTGAGTTTCTCCTTTGTAGATTATTCCAGAATGAATGTTTCTCCTGTTAATGATCAATTTATATAATATCATGAGGATCAAAGAGATCACTTTAGGTGGGGGCAATGTTTCCTGAAAGTACCAAGGTGGTGTGGAGTGGGGAGAATGACCAATCTGATTAATACAACCAACTTTCACCTAGTTTTTTCCTTTAAAAAAAAAAAGTCTAATCGCTCTTAATTTTCTGGAGTGAAAAAGGCAGCACAGGAAGGGTATTAAAATATGCAAGCAAACTGCCTCTTTCACATCCTCACAAAGTATTAATGTTTTCTAAAATATACTTTGTTATAGGGCTCACAGATGAGCACCTTTCACATCAGGTGATATGCAAACAAATCATTATTTGCTTAGCAGGAAACAGGTTTTGTTTTGTATACTCTAGTTAACAGGGAGTCTTCCAAGAAAATAAGGAAGGGAGAAGGGAAGTAATCCAACCCTTTAATGCCCATCCAGAATCCTAGAAGGAAAAAAAATAAAACCACTGAAATAAAGGCAATTTAGCAGTATCCTAACGGTTAGCAGTATTTCCAAAATACTTGATGTGGCACAAAGTCTTGAGTGTGCTAATACTTAGGTTGCTAAAAAGATAGCCACATGGGGCAAAAACTAACTTGGAAAATGAAAGAGACTGGATTTAGTCTCTGCTTTTTGCTCAACACTTGTAAAATGTTTGATGCTGTCTATTTTCACAATGGAAACAAAGGTCTTTGAGAAAGTGGCCACGATGTTACAAGTCACCCAGTAGTGCCCATACTGCTCAGGTGAGGTGCTGGACAACTTTATTTAACAAGTGGTGGCTGAACTGCTCATTCAACAAACCAAAGGGCCTCTGTCAGTATGTGCTCTCTACACACTTAATCTGGCTTTAATACTGTAGAATCTCAGTCTCCCAATGTTTAGCAGCATTATCATTAAAGATGTGCCTCTGTTTCTACATATAGATTCTTTAAGCAGAAGCATATCATGAGTGAAAAGTACAAAAGACGGTGATGTGAAACAAATGGAACTCATTTAAAGATGTAAGATGGCTGACAGCCCAGGTAGCTGCACGTGAAATGTAGCCAGAAGCCAGCATCTTGTGGTAAAAGAAAGAACAGTCTTGTGGACCGTGCGTTGGAACTGTTCAGTTTCGTGTTTTCCTAAGGCACGACCACAGTTCTTTTACATTTATGTTTTGGCAAGTGCTTTACTATCTGAAGGATCATAAAAGTAGGTGGAAGTATTGGCCTGATGGCATGTCAGCATGCTGAGGTTAAGGAAAATACTATCTGGACTAAAACTAAGGCAAGTAGGTGAAAAAAGAACAAAATCTGTATTGGTTTTAAATTTGTACTAAGGCTACTTACTGAATACTGGAAAAATGACAGAAGTGTTTAATGTCTTTGCATAAGAAAAAAATGAGGTTCCTTTTGAAGCTTGTAGCAACAATCTGAATTTTATAATAATGTATAAGCAAGAAAAGTCATAAAAATGCTAATGGCGTAGATGAGCAAAGGGGCCAAATTAGGTTTTTAAACCCAGACAGGTGTTGTTTGTGAAGAGTAATACAATTTGTTATACATTCAAATCCAAATTAGCACTAGCTGCCTTACAGTGAGATTTCACTGCCATTTTTCAGCACTTGAACTTTCGGGAGTTCTGTTACAAGTTCAAGTAAGTCAGAGCTGTTCTCAAGCCTTAAATCTACTTCCTCCAAAAACTGAAGGAGCAGGTATTCTAAATAATAAGCTTTATGTAAATAGGATCATGATCATGTAGCTCTAGTTAACCCATTTTCTCTGGAAACTGGAAAATATTGCATAATTTAAAAAGTCAGAGTATAATGACATTCACTGGTAACTTCAAATAAGTTATGCCAGGAGGATGGAATATGGGCAGACCAGACCACCAATCATGTGTGCCTAGCCATAAAAATAGTAACAACTTAAAGATCTGCAAAGATCAAAGGAAACAGAACCACCACCTTTAACTGTTCAACAATCTACACAGGTGTCCTCATAGCCTTCATAAAGGCTGCAAGGTGACCCTCCTGCTCTGATTGGCTGTGGTCACACACAGACAAGCCAGAGCTGGGATGTGACAACCCAGTGGCAGGTCTGAGCCTGCTTTGATTAGCACAGAGCAGACCGTGAAAAACTACCAGAATCCCACTGATAGCTCTTTAAACAAAACAAAAAAACCTTAGAAAACCAACTGTCATGAGGCTACTTGGACAAAAATACAAATCAAGGCTGACATAGCTAAGTGCTAGCTCACAGCTGGTCTTCTGGACATGGGGCTTTGTCAGTATAGCTGATTTCATTATTTACCCAAATATTAAGAAAGTATAATTCACATGCAACCCTCGTCAAAAAAAAGAGGAAATGAAACTTTTCTATGGTCAGCACAAACTGTTAACCTGTTAAAAAAAGCCCAATTTTTCTGGCATTCAAGTATATATAGACATATCACATCTGTTTCTTTTTAAACATCTTAGGGTGAAGAGGACAAATGAGATAACGACGTGAGCTAAACATCCAGCAAGCCCCGGTCCTCATTCCCTGTGTGGCGGGCAGCATCAGTCAGAGAGTCACTTCTTAGCTGCGATGGTCATGATACATTTGAACATGTAGATCTTTAAGGATGTCCTTATTCCTTTGACCAGCCCAATGGCAGGTGTTTTTTTGTTTTCTGGGTGGAATAATTTATCTGTGCTTCCTGAGAGGCTCCAACAGGATCACTGGCCAGATTCCGAAGAGAAACTGTTTGGAAACAAGTCAGGACAAAATGAAAGAGGATAAAAGTGTTTCATATTATCCCTGAAAAACTGAGAAAGAATCCATGGGCTATGCCTATAGTACTTCAGAGGTTTGCTAGTGATTGTCTTGATAGACAATCAACCTGAGCACAGCATATTTTTTCAGGTTTGCAGCAGATTTCAGACACTATGTTTATTTAATTTATTTAAATGTATTAAGCATCTATTTGTCAAGTATGGTGCTGGGTATTAAAATAATCTCAGATCCTTAACACAACTCTGCAATATCACTATTAACAGGTCCATTTTATTGTTGAAGAAACTAAGACTTAAAGAGAAGAGTCTTGCCCACAGTTAAAGAGCATTAAGTGGAAGAATTAAGACTCAAGAGTATCTCATTCTCACGCCTGTACTCTCTCCCCTGCCTCTCCACCCCAACCTTTTCTTCCATCCACTCCATCCCATCTTCCCAATATCACCTCTCCCCCAACACACGCACACACATACACTCACACACCCTATGAAGTGGACTTACTTTCACTTTTGGCCTGCATCTCAGGTAAAGTGTTCTTGTATATACACTGAAAGAAAAGAGAAGAGAAAGCTCTTCATTCTGATTTTTAATCCATGCAAACTGGTATACTGACAAGTTCAACCACAGTGTCTATGCATATACAAAGAACAAGCAACATTGGTATAGCTTTTGTTCTTTTAGCAAACATATACATATTTAATCCTCACCTGAGGACATGTTTCCATCAATTTTGGGCGGGGGAGATAGAGAGAGAGAGAAAGAGTGCGAGAGAGAGAAATATGAAAGTGAGAGAAACGAAGTGAGAGAAAAACACTGACTGGCTGCCTCCTGCACATGCTCCATCAGGGGCTCGTACCCACAACCTAGCCATGTGCCCTGAGTGGGAATTGAACCAGCAACCCTCCAGTGCACAGAACAATGCTCCAACTGAGCCATGCAACCACGGCCTCGCAACCATTTTTTTTTGAGCATCTACTCTGCACAGGGCTCTTGGCAAGATGCTAAGGGAGACAGAGAAAGGATCAGCTCTCAGACTGTGACCTCAAGATGTTTGCGGCTTGGCAGTGAGCATTTCATTCATGCTTTATAGGATTCATATCACAGTTGCTAGTTTGCTCTGAAGATATATGGTAGTAAGGATTAGAGTATCTTAAAATATTTTGGAAATGGTTATATCATTTCTACAGGATTATAATACAGGTATAAAATACACAGAAAGCTAACAGAGCTTTTTTCATAGTATCCTTTAAAATGAGTCACCTCGGAAAATAGTATCAGTGCATACAGCAAAGGCAGATTTAAATTTACCCGTGAAAAATTCACTAAACTGTCTATATCATACAGCATACAGTTTCATGTATAGCACACTATTTAAATGTATTTGAATAGTAATATACAGCATATCGTGTGTATGTATGCAAGACGTAATACTATAGTGTGAAAATTTTTCTCTTAAATGAGAGAAAGGAAAGGTTAAAGAGCATGTAGAGTTGAATTTGTGTAATTTTATGTGGCTGTAATGTCACTGTATCCAAAACCAGAACTCTAAAGAGGAGCATCAATATTATGAAGAACACTCTATTGTCTTCAAATATAACCCCTCTGACAGTTTTTCAGATGTTACTCTCTAAAAGAAAGTTATCACCATTTCCTTTTTCTTTAGGAAAGAATCCTAGACTGGGGCACAGAAGCCTGGATTCCAACACCTGCTGTGACCTCCACCACCTCCCAACAGTACCTAGAGTAGCGGGGCAAGCACTGACCCAGAGCTTTCTACACATTTAAGTCTTAACCCTACCAGGTGGGATTTAATCCTGTTTTGCATTTATTTGAGAAATGGTTTCAGAAATGTCAAATATTCCATTCAAGGTGCCACAGCTAGTAAATGCTAGAAACAGGACTTGAATTCAGGTTCTGTCTAACCATAAACCAATATATTATACTGTGACCGGCCAGTGACGTTGAGTAAGTCACTTCTCTGGGTCTCAGTTTGCTTTACCATCAAATGAAGAAGGTATATTAGATGATTTCCAAGGTTCCTTAGATTGATTTGGGGAAACAGAAAAACTCTGGGCTCAAATCCAGGCAACGACACTAAAATCACGTGTGAGGTACTTAACTGCTTTGAGCTTGTCTTTCCTCAAGTATAAAATAATACCTGCCTTATAGGACTGTCATAAGGATTAAAGGAGGTAATACATATATCAAGTGCCGAACCCAGATGAGGTTGCAAGTTTAAAATTCAAACTTTTTATTATGGAACATTTCAAACATAAATAAAAGTACCTATCACATAAAGTTGTTAAAAATTGCATCTTCTCTAATTTGCAGCATCTGTAATGATGTTTCCTTTTACATTCCTGATAGTGGTTATTTATGGTTTTCCTCTTTTCTTCTTGTTTAATCTTACCAGATATGTCAGTTATTAAGTTACTGTATCTCAGCTCCAAACCCACCGTTCTATATTCTGTGAGGCAGGAGCTGAGAATACAAACATTTCTGAGTTGACAAATGCTCCCTGATAGGCTCTTCTAAAGAGGGCCTTCAAGAGAGACTGCAAAGTTGGATGAAAAAGAAAGGACTTCTTCCTTCCTGTTTTATTTGCTTTTTTAAAAGTATTTTAGTTTTTTTATCCACATCCAAGGACATTTTTTTTCATTGCTTTAGAGAGAGAGGAAGGAGAGAAACATCGATGTGAGAGGGAAACACTGATTGGTTCCCTCCTGTCCGCACCCGGACTGGGGATCGAACCCGCAATCTAGGTATGTGCCCTGACCAGAATTGAACCCACAACCCTTTGGTTATGGAACAATGCTCCAACCAACTGAGCCACACAGGCCAGGGCGTTCCTATTTTATTTTCATGAGGGTCTGTTGGTTTGTGGTTCTTGTGAACAGCATCCTGACAACACTTTGTCACTGTGGCAGCAGTGTCCTTCTTAAGAGGCTTGGGTACCCTCCCAAAGGGGCCTCTCCTCTGAGCTCAGACACCAGCACCAGCTGAGCTGTGCCTCCTCTTCAGACTTCAGTTTGGAGACTGTAAAATCTTCAATGCTCCTCCTCTCATAGGATCTATGTCCCTTTTATTTAAATCTGCAACTTTGACCAACAGAGTATGGTGAAAGCAACACCATATGAACTCTGAAACAAGGTTATAAAAGACCCTTCTGATTTCTCCTGGTTTTCCTGAGATGTTCCCCCTGGGAGAAGCCATCTGCCAGGTATGAAGACTGATTACACTGGGAATGAAGAGACCATGTGTAGGCAGCTCTAGTTTATAGCCACAGCTCCTAGATGGCAGCCAGGATCAAATGACACCCCTTGTTGGGTCATCCTGTACACCTATCCCAACTGGCGCCTACAGATGACAGCAGCCTCAGCTGACATCTGACACCAACCCTATGATAAGATTCCATATGAGGACTGCCTAGCTGAGCCCTTCCAAATTCAAGACCCACACAACTATGAACAAAACAATCTGGTTTATTTTATGCTGGTAAGTTTGGAGTTGTTGTGTAACATTAATAACAAAAATATATCACCCCTGACTTTTTTTTCTGGAACTTTTCTGGAGGTCTTCCACTACTCTCTTCCTTGGGCTACCTCCTTTCTTTTGGTTAGCCCTAGACCTTGATTTCTGCCCACTTTGTTCCATGATGCCATAAAATCAAACCTTAAATTAGATGGACTGACAAAAATTCTGCTGTCCGAAAGCAAGTATGGTGTTCCTTTTTAGGTATCTTGTTTCTCATAGACTTTCACTTATTAATTCTTTTAATCTTGCCAATCTTTGATGCTCTGAATACTTTACCCAACACTTTGTTGTTTTTAGGAGCATATTTGTCAAATAACCTAGGTTGACATTACTGTACAAGGAAGTTCTAGTCGATATAATTATTTCAACAATCTATGAAGTAAACTGTGTTATTCTTATTTAATAGATTATTAAATTGAGGCTTAGAGTCAAATAAATAACTTGTTTGGTTCAGGATTGTTACACAATTATGAAGTGACAGAGCAAAGATCTGAACTTAGATATTCTTATTCTACTGTGTTAACTGTCTGAAACAAACATTTGTACAGTAGTTAAGTCTTAAAAGGCACATGTATTATACTATTAGCAAATCATCCCTTTCAAGTAAATATAATTATTTACACGCTCCATTCCATGTACCCATACAATCAAAATTTCCATATAACTAATGTTTAACATCCATTCTTTTATGTTAGTTATTTAGGGTGGAATATATTCTATTCTTTCCTTCCTCCTTTAAAAGTCACAGTAAAACACTTTCTCATTAATAGAAAACAAAGAAAAAAATTAACTCAAAGCCCTGCCACCAAATCTAGTCAAAATGCTTCAATTTTTCTGTATTTACTTTAACTGTTGTCAACAAGCAAATTAATTTTTACACAGGTTTAAATATTACATATAATTTTTGTTTCACTTAAAAATCAAAATATCTTCCTATGTTGCTATACATTTTTCATATTTATAATTTTAAATGGCTGAATAAAGGATAGACTATAGTTTATGATTCTGCACTATTGGGTAGTTTATTTTCTTCTATTATTGTTACTATTTGGTTAAATTAAATAACATTGTGATAATTTCTTTTGTGTTTACAGACACATGTTCATCATTCTGGGTTGTTTCTTTAGGAAAAATTCTGAGGAATATAATAACTGGGATAAAAATATAAACATTCATTACATGAATATATGTAGTGTCAGATTTCTTTCCATATAGGCTGCATCAATTTGCACTGACAAGTGATGTGTGATCCTACCATTTGCACTGCAACTAAAGCATATCAAAGGGAATTTCAAAATACTGTATGAATTAAAAAAAAAAGTCCCATTACCAGTTAGATGATCATTTTTCTATTTGCGCCTTTACTACAAATATCTAAAAAAATGATCTGGAGGCAAGGTCTTATCTCCCACCTTTTTAAATTTAAAAACAATTTCAAACTTGCAGGAAAGTTGCATGATTGGTATGAAGAATTCCTGTATTCTCTTCTGCCAGATCCCCAATTGTTATCATTTAGCTACATTTGTTTTATACACACACACAAACACAAATACACATTTATACATGTGTATCTATACCTTAAGAGTGTCTTTGTACGACCTGATGCCCACAATCCCTAAACATTCCAATGTGTATCACCACAAAACAAGGAAAACTCTGCTAAATTACCACAATGCAAACATTGCAATCAGGATTTTAACATGAACACAATACTACCACCCAAGTCAAGACTTCATTCAAATTCTGCTGACTATCTCAACAATTTCTCTTTTTTCTTTTTGATCCAGGTTCTATTCAGAAACATGCATTGCATTTAGTTTTCAGGTCATATCTTTAGAAGTCTTTCATTGTCACTGTGTACTTGATGTACTTAATGGTCTTAAAAGAATACAGAACTTTTATTCCGTGGAGGAACCTGCAACCTGGGTCCATTAATGTTTCCTCATGTCTAGCCCTAGGCCATGCACTTTTGGCAGGAATACTGCAGAAATGATGCTGAGCTCATCTCGGCACATTACATCAGTTCATTACCTTATGGACCTGCTCCATCACGGGCGATGCTAACCTTAAGTGCATGGTAAGTTGCTTGCTGCTAGTTTTCTTCACTTAAAGTCACTGTTTTCCCTTTTGTATTAGTATGTCATGGGGAGGCGTTCTGAATTATGCCAATATGTGTTCCTCATCACACCTACCTACCAGCCAGAGCATCCACTGATAACTAATGCCTACCAACTATCCCTATGATGGTTGCCAAATGCTGATCATCTGTTTCCATTCTTCTTTCTACATTTATGAGTTGGCATTCTTCTTTAAAGAAGAGTTTTTGCTTCTCCTTTTTCATTTATCTATTTATTAGTATACACTTATGGATTCCTATTTTATTCAATAGGTTTTAATTAGAAACTCTTGCTATTTAATTCTGATACTCAAATTAACTTAGCTTTGGCCAATGGGCCAGTTTGCTTTGAGCTTTCATAGAGGACACAGCTAGGTAATATATGCATGTATAAACACATGTATACGTGTACATTTATAATACATACAACACATATACATCTAACTTTTTCTATATCTGAGTGTGTGTACATATGTATATACCAGGTGGGGCAAATACAGTTGTTCAAATGGAAAATAATACAATAATTAATAAATAATAGTATGCATGCATGTCACACATTCATCAGTTTGTACCAATACTTTAAATTCTTTAAAGTATTTTAAATTTAAAATACTTTAAATTTACCCCCTCAGAGTTCCTTCTAGCTTTTTCTCTTTTGAATTTGTAAGTCCCTTCTAGGACGGGAGAAAACAGGCTTTTGTTATCCTCAATATATTATTCACTTATTGTTTAATTAACTTATGTCCCATCTCCAGCCACCTCCATCTACCTCCTCTACACCACTTCTCGTCACCCTGCTTCTCTGCCCTACACAGCAGCCCCTTTCCCATCACCGCCAAATTTTCTTGGAAGCTCAGCATGCTGCTACCACTGACCCCTTTTCCTCATTCCCTATTCCTTGGATGCTGAATGCTATCACGTCTGCACAACACTTCTTGCCCCCATGTCCCGCTTCCTTGAAGGGTTTCCACACCAGGAGGAGAAAGGAAAAAGTGAAAGGAAGGTGGAAAAGGAAAGGGGAAAGTGGGAAACCCTTGTCTTTTAAAATAGAATATAATGAGTATAATTTCTCCTCTTCTTGACTATTCATTATAGACTGTATTGTATTATACTGTGATAATACCCTTGGGACTTCTTGAGCAGTGTTAAGGTGCTAGGTTTTTAATTCTTGGGTTTGCTTTATAGTTATTCTTGCTTCTGCTTTTCTATCATGTCAATTTCCACAAGCATTTTCTCCCATATCCTTTCCCTTTTAAATTAGGTGTTTCTCATGTTGCGGGCTGAGGATCCAAATAACCAGCGCAGTAAGAAGGAGCCAAAAGTGACATAAATATGCTTAGAGCCAGAGTTTAAAGAGCTCTTCCACGATTAATAACCTTGAGCTGTTCACAGCATGAATTCAGTGATTCCTATTGGGCTGTGCAGATGTTTTATTTATATAATTCTCAGGTAGTTAAATTTTAGATAATTCAGGTTGCCTAAATAAGTTGATCTCCAGATAGGTGAGATGCAAATGTCATTCTGAAGAGGTGATCTAAAAATTTTACTTAAATTAGAATTGTACCATCTTTACACTCCATGGCCTTATCAAGATCATGTTTTCATGTGGTCTAAGTTAAATACTTCTTAATCTAGATTATGAAATCAATTAGGGAAGGCAAACTGACTATATCATTATCATATCAACAGTAATATAGATGAATCATTTTCATCAATTAATTGATAAAATCAGCCAGACTGCTTAAGTAAATTTTCATATTGGATCAAAGAAATAATTTCTTCCCCTTTCTACAAATATGTCAGCTCCCTCAATTCTTGAGAAGAATTTGAGATTAAACATAGCCTGATCCCCAGTAAAGAGATCAATAAGTACACGTTCATTCATTAAGTCACGTAACAATATATACCAAGTGCTTACATGGCAGGCATTGTTCTATGACATTTGGGAGTGTCGCAGTGAGTAAGATAAAGTCCCAGTTGCTCTCAAGGAACTTACAGTCTAGCTGGGGGAGGTAAACAATTAAATAAATGTAAAACTGGTTATAAATGCTTTAAAGAAAAATACAACCCAATAAGGGGACAGAGAATGATATGGAAATACTGTTTGGATAGGGTGATCAGAGAGAATTCTGATTCCATTTTTGCTGTTAATGGCTGACCTCAAATAGACTCTGCATTAGGGGAGCAGGGAAGAAAAGTGGCAACCAATTTATTTCAGGGAAGGAGACAAATTAAGCAGCGGACTTCAGATACTCACACTTTTCCAGGCCCCTGCTCAGGGGATCTGGGTGCTTTTCTTTTCTCCCTAAGTTTATTCTTTAATACTGATCAGTAAGAAATGGGAATATTTATATCCTACTTGCATTAAAACGTAGATCATGTGTCAGAGGTTAGTTAGTACAACTGTCTCACTTAAGGGATGAGACAACTGAGCTTCAGAGGTTAAGGGACTTGTGTAAGGTCACCCAGTGGCAGAGGCAAAGTTGAAACCTAAGTTCCTGATTCTGCCTCCAAAATCCTATTTGAAGAATATAAAAAACAAAACAAAACAAAATACTCAAATACTAGGTTTAAAAAGTCTATTTCCTACCTGAAAAGGATGTGAAGATAAGAACCAAGGCCAGTTAAAATATGCCACCATGCATGGAATTGTGTGGTAACGCCTATGATAGGTGGTACCTTCTTTCGAAAGTCCCTGTGAGGAGAGGGGGAGAAAATTAGCATGTTATTATTATTATTATTTTTTTATATTTAGCAGCTAATGCTGACAGTCTTTGGGCATTCTGAAATACCATTCTCAAATATGGCAATTATTTAATTTCCTCAAGTCTGCTGTAGTCTGCTGTACTGTTTTCCAAAGGGTATTTTGAGGAATG
>PVJD01014080.1:0-30790 GCA_004026545.1 Mormoops blainvillei | reverse complement strand
AGCTCAGAGTCCCAAAGAAGTTGGACCCAAGGAAGCACACACCAAGGCACATCATCATTACAATACCCAAGATTAAAGATAAGCAGAGAATCTTAAAAGCAGCAGGAGAAAAGGAGACAATTACCTACTAAGAAGTTCCCATCACACTATCAGTTGATTTCTCCAAAGAAACCTTATAGGCAAGAAGGGGCTGGAAAGATGTATTCCAAGTCATGAAAGACAAGGACCTACATCCAAGAATACTCTATCTGGCAAAGCTACCATTTAGAATGGGAGGGCAGATAAAGTGCTTCCCAGATGAGGTAAAGTTAAAGGAGTTCATCATCACCAAGCCCTTATTAAATGAAATATTAAAGGGACTAATCTAGAAAAAGAAGAAGATCAAAACTATGAACAGTAAAATGAAAACAAACTCACAGCTATCAACGACGGAACCTAAAAAATCAAAAACAAAAACAAACTCAGCAAACAATTAGAACAGGAACAGAATCACAGAAATGGAGATCACATGGAGGGTTATCAGCAGGATGGGGCTTGGGGGAGAATGGTGGAAAAGGTACAGGGATTAAGAAGCATAAATGGTAGGCACAAAATAGACAGGGGGAGGTTAAGGATAGTATCAGAAAAGGAGAAGCCAAAGAACTTATATGTACGACCCATGGACATGAACTAAGGGGGGTGGGCATGTTGGGGTAGGGTGCAAGACAGAGGGGATAAAGAGGAGCAAAAAAATGGGACAACTGTAATAGCATAATCAATAAAATATATATTTTTTAAAAGTTTAATAAAATCAATAAATCTCTAGCTAAGGTAACCAAGGAAAAAGAGACACAAATTACTCTCACCATAAATGAAAAAGTGGCCATCACTATTAATTCCATGGACATTGGAAGGACAATAAAGGAATACCATGAACAACTATATCCCCAAAAGTTTGATAATCTAGATAAAATGAACCAATCCCTTGAAAAACGCAATGTACCAAAAGTTACACAAGGAGAAGCACATAATATGAATAGATCTACATCTACCAGAAAAAGATTGCTTCAAAATAGAAAGCACTAGGCCCTCATGTGTTCACTAATATATTTACCATACCATTTCTTAACAAAGAAATTTACACCAATTCTCCACAATATTTTCCTGAAAATAGAGGCCAGGATTATCCTAATGCCCAAACCAGAGAAAGATATTACAAAAAAAAAAAAAAAGGAAAACCAGCATCTCTCATGAAATAGATGTAAAAACACTGAACAAAATATTATCAGTTCAAATCAAACAATATATACAAAAAATTATATGCCATAACCAAGTGAGAGCTGTTCCAGGATGCAAAGCTAGTTCAACATTTAAACACTAATTTATGCCATTACACTAACATGCTAAAATAGGAAAAATTATATTATCGTATCAACTGATACAGAAAAAGCATTTGACAAAATTCAATGCCCATTCATTGTAAAAGCTCTCAATAAACTAGAAATAGAGGGGAACTTCTTCAACTTGATAAAGAACATCTACAAAAAGCCTACAGCTACCATTATAGATAGATGCTTTCCCTCATAAGACCAGAAACAAGGCAAGGAGATCCCCTTTTACCACCTTATTGAGCATTGTACTAGAAGTCCTTGCTAATGCAATAAGACAAGAAATAAGAGATAAGAGATATACAGATTGGGAAGGAAGGAATAAAACTGTCTTTGTTTGCAGATGACATGATTGTACATGAAGAAAGTACAGTGGACCAATAAAAAACCTCCTGGAACTAATAAGCAATTACAGTAAGGTTACAGGATATAAGACTAATATACAAATGTCAGTTGCTACCCTGTATATCAATAATGAACAATTGGAATGTGATATTAAAAACACGACACTATTTGCATTAACATCAAAAAATAAATATTTAAGAATAATAAATATGTACAAAACCTATATGAGGAAAACTAAAAAACTCTGATGAAGAATAAAGGAAGATCTAAAAGAAATCAAGAGATATTACGTGTTTGTGAATAGGAAGATTCAATATTATCAGTTCTTCTCAATCTGATCCATAGATTCAATGCAATCCCAGTCAAAATCTCACAGGTTATTTTATGAATATGAACAAACTGATTCTAAAGTTTATATGGAAAGGCAAGAAACTAAGAGTGGTCAATACAATGTTAAAAAAGAAGAACAAAGTTGGAAGACTGACAATATCCAATTTAAAGAATAAAAAGCCATTATAATCAAAACAATGCAATGAAAGTTTTGGTTTTATAAATAAATTGACTTTCTAAAATATTTAAATTACTAAATATATTCTTTCTAATCCAAACATTTTCAACTCTCACTAGACATGTGCCATACATAATGTAAATATATTTGACTTTGATAATTCCATTAACTTTATTCCATAATTTAAATTATGCACATTAATAAATAATTCCACTTAATGAACATTAAAAAATTTAAGTATGAAAAAAGCTACTATAATCAAGGCAATTTAGTATTTGATGAAAGAATAGACAAATAGGTCAATGGAACAAAGTCGAGAACCCAGAAATAGACCAACACAACTGATCTTTAACAGAGGAACAAAGACAATCAATAGACTAATACAAGCATATTCTATTCAACATATGGTGCTGAAACAACTGGACACACACATAAAAAAATGAACACCCAAAATCAATTAATATAATATACAGCATGTTAATAAAGATGAAAGTCAAAACCCACATTCTCATTTAAATAGTCACAAAGAAAACATTTAACAAGTAGAAAACCCATTCATAATAAAAGCTCTCAATAATGTAGGAATAGAAAGGAATTTTCACAACCTAATAAAGGGTATCTGCAAAAAAAATCTACAGTTGATATCATATTTAATAGTGAAAGACTAAATGTTTTCCCTTAATGTTGGAAACAAAGCAAGGATTTCCATTCTCACCTCTTTTATTCAAGATGGTACTGGAGGAGAATAAATTCCAGCTTTCTATGTTTTATGAATTTAACTTTGGTATTACTTACTGAAGATGTGTGTTAAAAGTATTTATGTAATAATTAATGGTATGACATATAATATAAACAAATAAAAGTGCCTAAGGTAGAGCTATATAATATAAATAATCATTATGAGGCCAGATTGTAAAATTAATTTTATGTTGAAAGGGTAAACTCTCAATAAAGATATAACTTATATAAATGATAAAATTCAGCATGACATCCTCAAACAATGTAACACAAAACTGCTAAAAAAAAGTATACATATTCACATGCGGCAAAACAAAAAGACATGCAGTTGTTAGGAGAGCTGTTGAAGGAATGCAAACCACCTCTCTTGCAAAGATACTTCATGTAAAGAATGTAGAATATAGAGAATGTGTAAATTATAACTAAATCAGTACATATCTGTAGAACATTACACCCTAGAATGTTTTATCAGGTTGGCAAACTAAACACAGCTGTGCTCTTCTGTCCCAAATCATAGAGCTGCTATTAAATACATTCTGTGATAGAAGATCAATGAATTGGATTAAAATTTTATGAGTAATTTTTCTATGACAAAAATTAAATAGGACAGGATTAAAGATGATGCTTCAACTCCCAAAGCATTATTACAATAAGTGAGAACGGCTTCAAGGTATATCTTGAAGAGTAAATACAAGGTGGGACAAAAGCAGGTTTACAGTTGTTCATATGGAAAATAATGCAATAATTAATAAATAATAACACAAGAATAAATTGTATTTCACATACTAACTACTGTAAACCTAATTTTTCTCCACCTTGTATACATATAAGGTAAAATCAGCATAGTAACAGCCATACCAGTAAATTCAGAGTAGTTGCAAGTAGTTGTTTCAGAGAACCTCTCCCTAACTTGCACCAAGAGGCAAGTAGCAAAAGATGCAAGAGATGGATATAGAAATTAATGAAACAAAAAAATGCAACAGAGTGAATCAATAATACAATAAGATGACTGTTTAGTAAATCCAATCTTTATAGGACTTCTGGTCAAGATAGAGGCACAGGTAAACACAGCTTGTCTAATAGAACAACCACATCAAAATTACAATTAAACTATAGAAAAACTGTCACTCAGAACTGTCAGAAATCTAGTTGAATGGAAGTCTGATAACTACAGATTTAAAGAAACCATATCCATCCCGACTGGTAGGAGGGGTAGAGATGAAGAGATGCAGAATGAGCTGGTCCCATACTCATGTGTGGTGAATAAAAATTGGGAGGGATATCTCAGGAGTGAGGACCCCCAGACCAGGATTCTAGTGCCAGGAAGATAAGCCCCCACTTCTGGCTGCAAAACCCAATGGAGATTGAGTCAATAGATGAAATTTCTGGAGTCCCAAGCAGTTCCCGTTAAAGGGCCCACAAACAGACTTACTAAAACTCAACTTGCTCTGAACTCCAATACAGGGGCAGCAGATTGAAAGGCACCAGTGGCATATGGGAAGGAACTGAAGTGTTTGGCATCAGGGCAACAACCGGGGTACAGCTTTCTGCCAGACAGAACTGAGGGCAGAGGCCATGTTCCTTTTCTGAGCCCTCTCCCTACAGAACCACAGAGATGGCAGGTCAGTGCCATATCTGAGACTCCATCAACCTGACTAACACTGATTGCCTCACCCTGGTGATTCCCTGAGGCTCTACCACACCCAACTTACAGGCCCACCCAAGGTGTTAACAGTGGGTTTTCTATATAAATGGCTTTTCTTGGCTCACACTTCAGATCTTTCTCAATCCCCTCAAACAGCAATAGCTGGCCTCAGCAAGCACCCAGCCCCTGTACCTCTTTCTGAGTAACCCCATGCCTGTCACTAGCAGCAGCTGGGCCAAGTTTATAGCCTAGCCTGCTTGGGCACCTCCAAGCCCAGCACAGTAGCAATCATCTGCAGATCGCTTTATAGCTTATACCAAGTGGCCCCAGACAAAACACAGGCAGTGGCTGACCTTGGCCTGTACCACCCAGGAAACCCCAGAGCCCACGCACCCTGTGGACAGCTACAGACCATGTTGGAGCACCAACACCCAATCACCTCCATAAATGACACACTCAAGGAGCAGGCTCAGCAGGCTACATATCCCTGCTGTAGAAAGTCATGCTCTGTGGAGTGGGCCCCCGCACAGCTGATCCTCCAGAGGCTGGAGGTTGGTGGTCAGTGGTCACAGTCACTGCCTACGGCTGACTGACCTGGATAAATCCCTCCCATTGACCTGCCAACAGCAGTCAAGGCTCAACTACAAGAGAAGGATATACTCAACCCATACAAATGGCACACCTTGAGTACCCAGCTTGGTTGATAGTGGAGGCTGTGCCACTGGACTCTACAGGACACCTACTACATTAGGCCATACTTCCAAGACAGGGAGTCATAGCAGCTCTACCTAATACATAGAAACAAACACAGGGAGGCTGCCAAAATGAGGAGACAAAGAAATATGGCCCAAATAAAAGAACAGGTCAAAACTCCAGAAAAATAAATGAAATGGAGGTAAGCAATCTACCAGATACAGAGTTCATAATGCCGATTATAAGGATGCTCAAGGAACTTAGTGAGGACCTGTGTTGCAGCCTGTCAAGGCCTAGTGGGTCCACTCGAAACTCAGGGAGATGGAAGAAACTGCATGGAGGGGTGGGGATGCTTGACATGCCTTTATTCTACGGGGTCTGAGCCATGTGTGCTGCAAGCTGTGTGTCTGTGTCTCTGCACATTTTCTTCCATCTCCATGAGTCTTGAGTGTGCCTGTCAGGCCTTGACAGGCTGCAACACAATTGGTGTAGTCATCTGGATTCTCATGGTACAGAAATGGAGGGGCCCCCAGGGTCTTCTGAGGGAAGCCTTGATGGGTGGCCTGATAACAGGATGTGGCATCAGGTGGCAAGCCTCCTGGCATCATGGGCCCCGCCCAGGGATTGGCCCAATGTCATTGGCACACCTGAGACCGTGGAGAAAGCCCTACAGGAGGTTGGGGAGGCCCTGGAGTGGCCCAGCACCTGTGCAGCCACTGGTGCCATGGGCTGGATATTTCTTTCAGCTTTGCAAGCTGCGACGGAGACCACGTTTCATGAGGCAGCAAAACTACACGAGCTCCAAGGACAAGAAGAAGCCCTGGAAGCCAGAATTGGTGCTCTGGAAGAAGCTCTGCGAGCAGCAGAACAGTGCACCAAACCCTATCTCCTACAGAAGCGGACAAGTCTTAAGTCAAAGGAAGATAACACTGATATGGAACCGAGTTCCTGGAAGGTCTGCCCCATAGTTATACAGAAGATGAAGTCGCAACAACCTATGGTGACTGGTGGGTAGCCCACAGGTCTCCTGCAGATGATAGAGCATACCACATACTGGCCCTACACACAGGCTAAACTGGTTGACCTCGCAAACCAGTTTTGCCAGCGACCTAGGGAAACCTTAGCTGTGTGGCTCTTGCGATTGTGGGACCTAGGGGTGGATAGTATTATGTGTACGGATACGGAGATGGAAAAGTTAGCAGCCATCACAACACACCCCTCCCTGCACCAGCGACTGGAGAATAGCTGGAGGCACGGTGTGGGGCAGGGCTCACATTCTTTGATGGAACGGGTAATGGCGGCTATCTGCACAGTCTGGGCAAATTCGGGTGATGTGCCGGATATGGTGAGCAAGTGCCGTTGCTTTAAAGACTTAGAGCAAATCTTGTGGGAATTGGGCATACACCAGGTCCTGTTCAATCCCAATACAAAGGGCCCTGATGATGAATGTCTTACTGCTGGTATGTGGAATCTTGTGCTCCAGCACACTACGCCTGCCACCGCCTCCTTTGGTTCTTTGATGGTGATTCTCAAGAGTGGTTTGTCGGTAGTCGCATAAATGATGTCACAACAATGGTGGCCAGTCTGGGAGAGGTAGAGTCTCACTGCCAGCAAAAAGCTGTTTGACCCATTTCTCAGAGTTCCACTGTTACTTAGTCAAACAGCGCCCCCTTGCGGGATACCAGAACGCAGATGAGGTCAGATCTTTTAGGAGCTAGAGTCCATCGCATTAAGATTGACAGGAAGCTGAACTCGTGCCTGTTAGAGCCCTGGAAGCCGCTGCGAGCTGACCTAAGCTTCCTACGGCAACCTAAAAAACTAAGCAAACAAGATCACGGACAGAATCATGGATTCAGAGAGCATTTTGATGGTTGCCAGATGGGAAAGGGGTGTGCAGGAATGAGTGAATAGGTGAGAGAATTAAGAAGTCACAGAATAGTCATAGAGATGTAAAGTACAGTATAGGAAATGGAGTAGCCAAAGAACCTATATGCATGACCCATGGACATGAACTAAGGTGTGGGAATTGCCTGAAGGAGTGGAGAGTGCTGCGTGGAGGGGGGCAAAGGGGGAAAAATTGGGACAAGTGTAATAGCATAATCAATAAAATATAATTATTTTAAAAGAAAATCCAATCTTTAGTCAACCATGATCAAGAAAAAAGAAAGAAGAAAAAACTTTATAAATGAAAAATAAGCTGCAGCAACTGAAGCGGTAAAAATTGGGGAAATATTAGGTGAAATATTGTGAAAATACATTTAATGCTGCAATACATTAGTTTTTAAAGAAACATATCAATTACCAAAATTGGCTCAATGATACATATGAGGATATTTGTGTGATACCAGATATTTACCTGGAAGAAATGCATCAAAACTTCAAGGAAAGATTCACAAACTTTTAAAAATAGAATTTTAGAGTAAATCTAGGGCTTCCAGTGTAGACACACCTCACCTCATTGCACAACGATAAGAAGGAACACAACTAACTTAAAAACAAAAAACACCCACAACTGTATGGAAGTCCAACAACCAAGGATTCAAAGAAGCTGTATTCATCCAGAGGGGTACGAAGGGCAGAGACTGGGAGTCAGAGCTAAGAGGACTCTGTGGCAGCTTTCAGCCAGGGGCAGAGAGGCAGAAGGGTGGTGGTGGCTGCTGGAATGGACATCCCCACATTCACATGTGGTGGATAAAAATCAGGGAGATACCTTGTGAGTGAGCGAGCCCAGCCCCAGGCCAGACTGCACAGCCCAGAACTACAATGTCAAAAAAAAAGAAAGCCTCACAACTTCTGGCTGTAAACCCAGTGTGGGTTAGGGCGGCGGAAAAAACGGCCAGTTTCTCGGGAGAGCCAGAACGTTGGCAAACCCTGGGAAGCACAATCAGGGGAGCAGCTGAAGGGGCACCAGTTGTACCTGGGAAGCGGGGGAAGTGGCTGGAAATGGACAAAGGCCAGGCAAGCTCCCAGAAGTCAGCCAACAGCAGCATTGTCCCCTCTTTGACCCCTCACCCACACACAGAGCCATGGTTGCCCTGCCCTGGCAAATACCCAGGGCTCTGCCCTGAACAACTTAGCAGGTAAGCCGAAACAGAATCAAAGCGGCTCTACCTAGCACATAGACACAGGGAGGCTGATAAATCAGGAGACAAAGAAATATGGCCCAAAGGAAGGAACAGAACAGAACCCCAGAAAAGAACTAAGTGATGTGGATATAGCCAACCTAACAGATGCAGAGTTCAAAACACTAGTGGTCAGAATGCTGAAAGATCTTAATGAATGCTGCAAAAGCATAAGCAGAGAAATGAAGGCTTTACTAAGAGAAATAAAGAAAAATCCACAGGAAACCAACAGTGAAGAGAAGGAAGCTGAGATTCAAATCAATGGTTTGGAAGATAGGAAGAAATAAACATTCAACCAGAATAAAATGAAGAAACAAGTTTTCAAAAAAAAAATGAGGAGAGTTTAAGAAGACTTTGGGACATCTCCAGATGTGCCAACATCTGAATCATAAGGATACCAGAAGGAGAAAAGGAAGAGCAAGAAATTGAAAACTTATTTGAAAAAATAATGAAAGAAAACGTCCTTAATTTGGCAAAGGAAATAGACATACAAGTCCAGGAAGCAGAGTCCCAAATAAGTTGTATCCAAAGAGGGCCATACCAAGAAACATCACAATTAAAATGCCAAAGTTTAGGGATGAGGAGAGAATCTTAAAAGCAGCAAGAGCAAAGCAGAGAGTTACCTACAAAGGAGTTCCCATAAGACTATCAGCTGATTTCTCCAAAGAAACTTTGCAGGCTAAGAGGGATTGGCAAAAAATATTCACAGTGATGAAAAACAAGGACCTACAACCTAGATTACTCTATCCAGCAAAGCTATCAATCAGAATTGAAGAACAGATAAAGTGCTTCCCAGACAAGGTAAAGCTAAAGGAGTTCGTTATCACTAAGCCCATACTATATGAAATGTTAAAGAGATTTATTTAGGAAAAAAAAAGAAGAACAAAACTATGAACATTAAAATGACAACAAACTCACAGTTATGAACAACTGAACCTAAAAAACGATGATGAAAACAAAAACAAACTAAGCAAATAGAACAGGAATAGAATCATAGATATAGAGATCATTTGGAGGGTTATCAGCTGGATTGGGAAGGAGGAGAATGGGGAGGAAACTATAGTTATTTAGAAGCATAATTGGGTAGATACAGAATAGACAAGGGGATGTTAACAATAGTATAGGAAATGGAGAATCCAAAAAACTTACATGCACAACCCATGGACATGAACTAAGGGGGGATCACAGGAGGGAAAGGGGGAATCTGGTAGAGTGAGGGCAAAGGGGGAAAAATGGGGACAACTGTAACAACATTATCAATAAGACATACTTTTAAAAGTAAAAAAAAATGTTAATATTTTTTCTAGAATACATTTTATTAAGTTTTTCCAAAGCAATGTGGTGCTTTGAAATTTTGTAAAGTAATATTTTAAAATAATAATTTATAATAAAATAGTTATGATTAGTGAGCTAATATAAAGTGGTAATTCTTAAGAAATTACCCAGAATGTATCAAAGAAAGTTGGGTGATGGAAACTGTGACAGAGGTAGAGATATGGAGACAGAGTGAGACAAACTGACATATCTAATCAGAATCTCTGTAGTGACTAGAAAGAATGAGACACCACAGGTTTGGTTCCTTAGGAAGCTGTGTCTTAGACAAAGTATAGCAGGTAAGGTGTTTATTAAGGAGTGCCTTTGAAATCAATTCCTACAAAAGGGATAGAGGGGAAGCAGGGATAGAGGGAGAAGTGAGCTGTGATTCAGGGCCAAAAGCAGCTACAGCTGACCCCACAGGGAGCTTATTCAGGCCTTCAGAATCGTTCTGATTAGGGCTTAGATAATCCTTTATAATTGGATATTGATTAGTCATTGGATGTGTGCCACCCTCAGAAGGATGACATTGGGGTAATGTCTGAAGGGGCTGACAGCTAAAGGCTGCCTGTCCACAGCACTCCCAGAAACTATAACAACAGATCCTTCCCCAAAGAGGAGGGATTTCTTATCAGAAACTATGAAGGCCACGAAGAAGGGGCACAGCCTTTTTCAAATGCTGAAATAAAAAGTCAGAATTCTCTACCCAGCAAAAAAATATCCTTCAGGAATGAAGGGGCAATTAACATGTTCAAGTAAAGGAAAACTTAGGGAATTTGTCACCAGCAGAACTACCTTAAAAAAATGACTAAGGAAGTTCTTAAAACGTTGAGGAAATGATAAAAGAAGGCATCTGAGACTATTCTGGAGGGAGGAAAGGGCAATGTAAACAATTAAAATATGGGTAAATATTGTAGGTTTTATTGCTCCTCTGAGTTTTCCAAATTGTTTTTGCATAACATTGTCTGAATTGGTTCTCAATGTATGTAGAGGACATGTTTAAGACAATTATATTAAAGTTAGGGAAGATAAATGGAATTAAATGTATGTAACTTTTCTACACTTTACTTGAGCTGGTAAAATACCAACACCAGTAGACTGTGATATGTATATTTAATGTACCTAGAATAAAAAAACAAGTAAACCATAGAAAGGCAAAAGAGTAAATAAAACAGAGAAATGAAGAACAGAGGCTGCAAAAAGAAAACAAAAACATGGCAGCTTTAAAGCCCGAACATGTCAGTAATTACATTAAATGTAAGTGATCTAAATACATCAATGAAAAGACAAAGATTGGTGGCCTAATTTTTTTTTATGATGACCCATTATATGCTGTCTACAAGAAACTCACTTCAAATATAGCAGTATAGGTAGTGTTTGAAAATACAAGGATGGAAAGAATATGCTTTGCAAAAATTAATCAAAAGAAACCAGGATTGGCTATATTAATATCAGATAAAGTAGATCTCAGAGCAAGAAGATTATCAAGAACACAGAGTGACAGTATATAATGATAAAAGAAGACATAGCAATCCTGAGTGTGTATGCACTAACCAACACCTAAAAAATATGTGAAAAGCTAATATAGCTGAAAGGATTGCTATGCACAATAAATGCACAATTATAAATTGACAATTTTAGGCTTCAAAATCCGTCTCTCAATAGTTGACAAAATAACTAGACATAAAGTCAGCAAGGATAAAGAACTCAACAACACCATCAACCCACAGGTTCTAATCAGCATTTACAGAACACACATCTCAACAACAGCACAATATACACTCTTTTTGTGTACCAAGAAAACATTTACCAAGGTAGATCATATTCTGAGGGTCAAAAAATCTAAACTAACTTAAAATAATTGAAATCATACAAAATATGTTCTCTGACCATAATGGACTCAAACTAGAAATCGATAACAGAAAGATAACAAGAAAATCTCTAAACATTTTTAAACTACAAATACATTCATAAATAATCTGTGGGTCAAAGGAAACTTTAAAATATATTGAACTGAATGAAAGTTAAATGTCCTGGCAGCCCATTTCATAAGCAGGTACTTATAAGAACTAATTCTTATTGAAAGTTTTAAAATAACTTTTTAAAAAATCACAATTTATTTCTATATTTGAATTTTGTTGTAATAATATTTCATTGGTTCCAGTTGCTACTACTGCTCTTGAGAGTCTTCTTGGAATAGTAGATACAGTTAGCAATTTTACTTGAAAATAGGCAAGAAAATATTTTATAAAATAAGTATATAATTTATGAATTATTTATCTTTATTGTATTATTCCTCTGTCCAAATATCATTGGCCTATGAAGAGAATACTCAGACATGAGCAAGAGTAATAAAATTCCATCAGTTCTGATATTTTGCCAACTTTCAGTTATACAAAAACAACTTTACATATATTTTTTATTTTTATTAAGAACGTGTATTTGTGAAAATGAGGGGAAAACACATTTTATTCAACAAATTTTAACTTGATTTACAGTTTTTGAATATATAGACACAGTTTTTCTGTTTGCATTTCTGCTATTGCCCTGGGCCCAGCAGATATTATGGGCCGGCTCAGTCCTCACCTCCTTGTCCAGAAAAAGTAGATAACACTCCCAAGTTCACGGAATTGGGATGAACCAGGTATCTGAGCAAGTGTGGCTAATATAAATTCCCTTACTCTCCTGAGCAGGAATCCGTATTCAAGGAGTGTTGCAATTTTTGTTTTATTTTATTCTTTTCTTTCTTTAAAATAAAAAAAAAATGTGTGGGGGGCGCGGGGATGGGCAATGCAGGGAAGACGAACGTGTTTGAAGCTTGTGTGTAAGCAAGTAGGTGAAGACACTGAAGAGATGTGTGATGGGGTGGGGTAGGATGGCTCAGAGGAACTGGCTTTGGCAGTGGGGATGAAGAGGGATCCCCATTCACACCCGCAGGACAGGCCCCTGTGATTGGAGGTGTGTGTGCCGGTGTGTGAGGAAGGAGTAACTACGACTCCCGCAGACATCACCACGTATGACGAAGCTACTTCCCCTCACGCGGTCCAAGGCGCACACTCGCGATTCACGGCCACGCCCGCACACACTAGACACACACAGGGCATCCGAAAGTCCGGTTGCCATGGCGAGCAGGAGCGCGTGAGCCCAGCCTCCCCACCGCCCCCGGCAGAGCCCGGTCAACTCCAGCTCTGATTGGCCGTTACTTCCTCATTATGCAAATTATTTGCGTAGACTCCAAGACCAGC
Source organism: Mormoops blainvillei (assembly GCA_004026545.1). Lineage (NCBI taxonomy): Eukaryota > Metazoa > Chordata > Mammalia > Chiroptera > Mormoopidae > Mormoops > Mormoops blainvillei. Next base: position 17,813 of record PVJD01014080.1, on the reverse strand, counting down.
TCCCTGACGTCATCAAGCACGGGATCTGGAGCTCAGGGCTCGGCTCCGGTAGAGCTCGGGTGGGAGTCCAGAGAGCGCCGCGCGGGGACTTCAAGCCAGACCCCAGTGTCCCGCCGGCTCTGTCCGGGCCTGCCCCGCCCACGGCCCCGCCCCTTTCCAGCCCGCCCACCCTCTATACTCCCCTCCGCCAGGGACCCCGCCCTCTGTGCATCCCCCCGCCCTGCCCTCCCGGGCCCCGCCCCCTTCCTCTCGGCCCTTGCCACCGGTCCAGGGAGGGGACAGCAGGACAGGCGGCACCGGTGGAACCGGGGGGGAGGGCGGACGGGGCGGGGATATGGCCGCGACGCCCGGAGGGTCTGCGCAGTCCGTCGGCCCCGGCCCGCGCCTGGGATTCAGCACCGCGGACAGCGGCGTCAGCATGAGCGGGCTAAACCCAGGTCCTGCGGTGCCCATGAAGGACCACGACGCCATCAAGCTCTTCGTGGGGCAGATCCCGCGGGGCTTGGACGAGCAGGACCTCAAGCCACTGTTCGAGGAGTTCGGCCGCATCTACGAGCTGACGGTGCTGAAGGACCGGCTCACCGGCCTCCACAAAGGTGCGCGGGGTCAACCCAGCCCAGCCCAGCCCTACCCAGCCCTGCCCAACTCTGCCCAGCCTTGCCCAGCCCCAGTCGGATTAGAGTTCACCTCAGTCCAAACTCTAGTCTCAACTGCAACCCCAATCCTAGCCCTACCAGCCCAACACTGGTCCAATACCATCCCCACTTCACCCCAGTGTCCAAGATCACAGAGCCCCCAACCCAGAATTTTCTCTGACATGCTCCCTCTGATCATCACTCTGGTCCCTTGACATGTTCTGCACTCTAATCTCCACTTCCCACCCTTCATCTCTTACATCCCGATAATCCCACGTTTCAGTTGGACCTCCCTCCATCTATCCCATCAGGCATCCCAAATCCTGAAATTTGGAAACATATTCCACTTTCTACGTCCCTAACACCCTCAGTTTCCCAAGTGCTAGACTAAATAATTCCTGAACACCCCCATCTGGTGCCACCCCGCTCACGCCTAACACACACACATACCTTGGACTTGCACCCCTCATTCTGGCCTCCAAGCCAAACCTATCTCCAGGGCCTTCTTTTGACTCTTAGACTGCCAACCTGAAATGTCACCAATTCAAACTCTCCCTTCTTCAGCACCCAGGCCTTGTTAACTCACAAAATCCAATTCCCCTCCCAGGAAGCTCTCAGCTCCAAATTCCACCCTCAGGTTTAACAGTAAATCTCTTCTATCCCCTGCCAGAATCCCAATATTGTCTGCCTCTTTTGATGTGAGTTCAAAACCCTGACCTTAGCTTGGAGCTCCCTCCACCTTGTGCCACCTCATCCCAGGTTTCCTCTCAGCTGAACCCACATTTCTTTCATCCTCTAATTTCCCTAATCTTATGCTTCACCTTTGCTCCTCCCCAGTCCTCCTATGGCTTCTCACTTTCCCTCCCTCACAGAGAAGCCCTTGTCCAGAACCTATGGATCAAAGCCTTAGGGTGGGTCAGGTTGAAGAGTCAGAAAGGGGTCTTCTCCCTGCCCTTGCTAGAAACACAGGGACACCATAGTCCTGTCCAGCCACACCCCTTTTTTTCCTGTAGAGAGAGGGAGGAGGCTTGTTTACATGCAGAGAAGTCTGTCCAGGCTACTGAGAGAAAGAGTGCCAGAGTTACATGTCATACATGGGTGGGGGGGGGGGGGAATGATTTGAGGAGAAACACCTTTGTCTCTCCTTACCTTCTCCATAGAGCAGTTTCAGGATTTGGCTGGGAGGTAGGCAGGCTCACCAACTCTCCTCTATGATCTTCCTAGGAGAGAAGTGGTGGGCCCTGGATAACAGTCCTTTCCTAAGGGCTGAGAGCTGTAATCAGGCTGTCACATCTTTTCACCTGGGAAGCCTTGGGGGATTTCTAGGCACTCTAATATAACGGCTTGAGGAAAATAAATGCCCATGGAAGATCTAGGACCAGCTAGGTAGCAGTGCACCTTCTACCCATGGGGCTTGGGTTTTAGTAAATGGAGCATAAAAGGACAAGACTATACCATCTAGATTCCTTCTAATGTAGTCTAGCCACCTGTCTGTTCATTCATCCACAGAAATTTATTTTCTTATTTTCTAGACATTATTTCAGTATCTAAATATAAGCTAATCTCTTGGGGCCATCTTTACAATAAGGGAAGTGTATAGAATACCTTTAATCCCCACTCTTCTCACTCTTTTTACCATGAGAGTATCTGAACTGTTTCCTCATGCCCGCCCTCCCATCTTTCCTCTATTCCTCCCTACCTCCATTTAGCTCTAATTACTCCTGTTTTTTCATTCATCTGTCTTCACATGCTTCTCTGTCTTTCCATCCCTCCATTATTCCACCCCCATCCCTAGTAGTCTACACAGGTTCCTTTATGCATCAGCTGAGCCTCCGAGCCCTTCAGAGAGGGCTCCAGCCCCTGCCCAGTTCTGATGTCAGCTGATATGGCGTAGTGGCAGAAGATGGGAGCAGAGATGTAAGCAGAATCAGGTGTTTGGTAATTTAGCTCCAAACCAACCCACCACTCTCCAAGGCAGGGTTGCCTTACAAGATGATCAGGGAGAGTCTCCAAGCCAACATCTTCCCCGCCCTCGCCCCAACAACGGTGACGTCCAAAAGCCAGAGTGCCTCAATTTTCCTTTTAGTAGCTAGGTACAGAGGGAGGCAACCACAGTGCTTTGAAAACAACCTCAGCCTAGGAGTTAAGAGACCCCAGCCCTATCCTACCACTGACACACTCTCTGGGATTCAGTTTTCCTATTGATACAATACGTGTTTGTTCCAAGAGTTTTCTAAAGTCCCTTTCACTTCACAGATGGCAACTATCCACCTGCCTTAAGGGGGCAGCCACATAGAAGAAACAGGGGGAAATGTTCCCATTTGTCTTTCTAGTCTACTGAGGTCTAAGTGGAAAACTGCAATAAGCTCTTTCCCACATTCGCTTTCTCTTCCTTCAGTCTTCCTACTTCCTACATTTAAAGCCTCTTTTTAGAAACAGATCTTATATCACAACCCTGCTTAAAACCTTTTAGCGGTTCTTTACTACTCTTAGAAAAAAGTTCGAAATCCATACTGAGGCATATAAGGCTATAGGGGACCTGATCCCTGCATACCTAACTGGCCACTCTGCACCCATTACCAATCTCCAACCATACTAGCCTTCCATCCATTTCCCCAACACAGCTGAACTCTTGCCTGAGTCGTCATATGTGCTATTCCCTCTGCCTGAAATAAGCACCACCCTCCTTGTCACCTGGTTAAACTCTATTTATTATTGAGAACTCAGTGTGTTCTTTGAGACATTACTCAACTCCTGGGACCAAGTTGCATGCCCCTCATGATCCCTTACATAATCTCCATGAGGGCAGAGAATGTGTTTATCTTGTTGCCACCTTATCCCCAAGTCCATCATACTGCCCTATCAAAATAAGTAAGTAATACCAATAAATATTTTCTTTTTTTAAAAAAAAAGATTTTATTTATTTATTTATTTTTAGAGAGAGGAGAAGGGAGGGAGAAAGAGAAAGAGAAACATCAATGTGTGGTTGCCTTTCACAGGCCCCCAATGGGGGACCTGGTCTGCAACCCAGAAATGTGCCCTGACTGGGACTCGAACTGGCGACCCTTTGGTTCACAGGCTGGCTCTCAATCCTCTGAGCCACACCAGTCAGGGTGATTTTCTGAGGGAGGGAGTGCTCAATACCTATTGCAAAGAAAGAGGTCCCTGTCTCAGTGCTTTATAGCAGGCTACAGATTCTGTGGCTGAACAGAGGTATAGGACTGACCTTATGGTTCAATCCAGACCTCTCTGCCCTATATATACTGGCTCTTTTAAAGAAGCCAGATTTGGAGCACAATAACCCTTTAAGAGGCCCTATCACAAAGCCTTGGGAGAGCTGACAGATCAAGTTCCTTGGATAGGATTGGAGGTCACTGGAAGTCCCCACTTACAGAAAGCCTTTAAAACAGCCTCATCTTCCAAGCCTCATATTAACCCATTCCTCAGCTTCAAACTTGGCAGAAGGAAATGTTAAAAAATTATGGGGTCCTGCGGGCTTGGATCCCAACCCTTCTCCTCCTGTTATGCTTCTTCCCATTGAAACTGAGTTGGAAAGAAATCAAGGCTGATTCTGGGAGACTCTGTAAATATAAATCCAAAAAGAAAGGGGAAGGCTGGGGTTAATGCTGAAGACAAAGAAGCTTAGGGAGATTTAATCCCAACAGGATTTATGGCTGGAGTGGTAAGGAGAGATGTGGGATTGTATGAGCATGTGACTAGGTGTGAGTACACGTGTTCCCTAGGCAGGAGGCCAAGAGCAAATGAAAAGAAGTCAGAGCCTGAAACATAGGCACCCCTCCCTTCAGAGAAGATAGCAGTGTCCTTGTCTAAAGGAGAGTGGCCTTGAGTTGGTCAACTTAATGGGGTATTTCCGGGAAGGGTATTTGGGAGTTTCAGGAAACCCCCTGAGCCAGCCTCTTCCTCCCCAGGCTGTGCCTTCCTCACCTACTGCGCCCGGGACTCTGCTCTCAAGGCCCAGAGTGCACTGCACGAGCAGAAGACCCTGCCAGGGGTAAGTCCACCAGTCTTGGGGGGTGGGAATCACCTCAGGTTGGGGACTTGCCCTACATGCATCATAAAGCAGCATGTAGGAGCTGGATTGGAACCAGGAACTAGCAGCAGAATCATCTTTGTAGAAGGGGGTTTACTTGTGCCCGAACAGCTACAGGTTCCTCGTTATGTTCAGTCATCTGGCTCAAAGAAATGGGCTCAACACCCTTGGGCCAAGTGCCCCTCCCTATCTTTCAGGATAGGCATCAGTGTTGTTGGCTATACAATTTGTCCACCTTGGCTAAAATCATGGCTTCAGGTGTCATTTTTCACTGGTGTGAACATGTATGCAGATGTATAAGTTAGGGTCTCTGCTGGCCTTTGTATCCCATTTTCTCCATTACTAGGGTTCTTTATGGCACGTCCCTCTGGTCCTCCTCCTATAATATTTTTTGGGATGCCTTGACTCACCAAGATCGCCTTCCCTCTACACCACAAACACTTGGCTAAAGTTAAGAGAGAGCTGATTCTACAAGCAGCTAGGCCATTATCTATTAATGGCACCTAATATGGCCTTTACTAATGGCTAATCATGAACAAAAGGCAAAGTAGGATCTATTGACCATGTGGCAGGAAGAAAGTAGTAACTGTTAGAAATCTAGCATAGGTTCCCCAAGAACTAGTCACACTACCTATCTTCATTTTCTCTTTTCCAAGGAGTGACGTGTCTAGAACAAAAGCACTGTTGAAATGCTCTGGGCAGGCCAAACTTAAAGAGTATATCCAGTTGTAGGCCTCAGATTTAAGAGAGTCATTAGCCTATCATAAAGAAACCATGATGGGACATAAAATATACATGGGATGATAGTTTGAAGAAATTGGAGATATTTAGCTGAAGAAGACAAGGTTTAGTGGGGGTTTTAATAGGCAGGCATCATAACATAATAATTAAGAGTACCAGTTTTTGAGTCTCACAGACCTGGATTTGAATCCCAGCTCTGCCATTTACCAGTCATGTATCTCTGGATAAATTACTTAGCTTCTTGAACTTCAATTTTCTCATCTGTAAGGAGTGGGTTATACTAACACTTAGCCCACTATGCTATCTTGAGGATTAACTGGGGCTTAGCAAGTGCCTGTCACAGAGTAAGATCTCGATAAATATTACTGTTCGGGGTGAGGGTAACTGCCTTCAGATTCTAAAGAAGGATTGGGTTTTCTATAGGTGGCCCCAGAGGGCAGGATCAGGATCAGTGGGTAAAAAGGACAGACACACTAATTTCAGTTCAGTATAACAAAGTCATGCCTTTGAATCACAGATGTCCAGCAATGGGATGAGCTTTTCCTAGAGTTGATCAAGCTGTTAATGGGGTGTCAGATCCTAGAACCAATCCTAGTAACTGAAGCAGTTTGAACTCTTGAAGTTTCAGTGTCAAGTGACGCCAACTTACCCCCCCACCCCCGCCCCAGCCACCTGCATGCAGGCGCTGGAGTCAGGCAGGTCTGGGTGTGGGTCAGGCCCCACCACTCATTAACTCAGTGACTCAGAGCAAGTCCTTATCTCTCCAAGCCTGAGCTTCCTCATCTGTAAAACTGAACTTATAGAGCTGTTATAATAATAAAATGTGCTTCACACAGTGCTTGGTAAAAAATAAGCACTTTCTAGTTAACTGGTGGTGGTGGTAGTAATAATAACAGCAACCTTCATAGTAGGAGGAGTAGAACTCATTATTCACCCAACCATGGGAGTAAATGAGTTCTGCTTATCAAATTAGAATTGTCCCTGAGACAAACTAACATTTCTTGTAGGAAACAGCATGACAAAAGGGCAGAGACAAAAGGAACAGGTGGGTGTACAATGAAGTGAGAAGTGTGGGGAGGGCCCATGTGAGCATGGGCCAAGCTGGAGAGAAGACCCACAGAGGGCAGTGGTTAAAGAGGAAACTTTGGATGCCAGGCTGAGGAGTTTGGACTTTATCCTGAAAGCAAACAAGAGGTACTGAAAAAAATTAAGATGGACTTTGGGAGAACAAAACCCCTCCTCAACCGGCCACAGGGCTCCATGAGATAAGGGGTACCTAGAGGATTCTATGAGGCTGAGGGCACCTAATATAGGGGGTTTTAAGCCCTAGATCCCTGGGATAATTTCTGGGGAATGAAAGAGGAGTAATAAGAAGAAACATTTACGGATTCCAAACCTTTACATGTTCAAAATAATTTAATCCTCTATGAAGAAGTTTTTGGTGTTGGCATTCCCATTTACAGGTGAAGAAACAGAGTCATAGAAAACAAGTGACTTGCCTAAGTTCAAGTAGCTACTGATGGGAAGACCTGGGCACTGAGGTCAGGTAGTCTGGCTCTAGAGCTCATTCGCTGTTACCTGAGCCAGCCTGGTGGCAGACAGGGCTCTGAAGTTCTGGAGGGGTTAGTGACTGGATACATCTGCCCCCTCCCACCCTTTCATCTACAGTCTTCCAACATAGCCTGGCTTGCTCTGGTACTGCCAGAATTCACTTTATTCACCTTTCCCAGTTTAACAAAGTGAAAATTAATATTTAATTTTCCTAAATGAGAATCAATGGCTCTGTTGGCCAGCCCCAGCAATGTACATGTCATTAATCTTTCCCCTGGACCTGCCAGGGGCAGCATCAGCTTTAGTCACCTGATCTCATGCCCATGAGCATGGAGAGAGGTGGGTGCCCAGCTCTCTGCAAGCACCGAGTCTTGGGCACAGTTACCACCCGCTGAGGAAGTGGGAATAATATCGACCTGGGCTCTTGGAGACAGGCAGGACTATCATTGTAAGTCTGGGAAATGTTGGGTCAACTCCAAAGAGAAAGACTAAACCCCTAGGGGAAGTTTCATGGTAACTGCTGGACTGGGACCTCCCATTGGTTCCCTTCCACCTGCCCCCTGCTAGCTTTTGTCACCTATCAAAGCTTGGCTCCCTACTCAAGGCTTCCTTCAAATTGCAGCAGTCTGTCCCATCTTCTGCAGCTTCTTCCCCATGAAGCTGGAGCCACTTCTTTCAGTCTCACTTTAAGCTCCAGAATCTACCCTGAAGAAGGTGAAGCCCAGCCTCAGCCCAGTCTTCAGAAGGTGCCCTCTAACTTGCCTCTCTCCCTGCTTATAACCTCCTTTCCCTTGGGCACACATCCCTTCAAACATCATGAAGAAGACAGACATAACTGAGTACACTCGTTTTTGCAGCTTGTACCTACACAAATCAGCTTGAGTGGAAAGGGCAAATAGGGGCTAAAATCCAGCCATACACTACTGACCAAGCCATGAGCATTTGCACCAGAATACATCCACCTAGAGGATGGGACACATTTTTCCTAACTCGCACAGGAGCATTCATGTGCTAGCAGCCATCCAGTGAGTAAGTCAGAACCTTCACCTTCAAGGAGCTTCCAACCCAGAAATAAAACTCATTGCATCTCAGTGGGGTTTGCACCTGAGCATGTAAAAGCATCGGGAGTAAAGAGAGAAGAGAAGCTTCATGAAGGAGATGCTATCAGATCTCAATCATGATCATATGTCATCATGTTTGAGGGTGAGAAACCTAAAAGACAAAGGGCACTTCTGGAACTCTGGGGACAGTGTGAGAACTGGAAGGGAAGGTGTCTGGCAAAGATGACTAAGGCTCCGTGTGAATGGAGAGTACTGTGTATGCTGGGCAACAGGGAAGGAAGGACTCACAAGCTTTGACTGCCAGTCTTGGGATTGGGATCTTGGCCTTTACTGGGAGGCTTGCAATATGAACCATTGGCACATTTGATCACTCAAATAGTATGAAGGTTGGGTTGGAGAGGAAGCAACAGTGGAGGCAGGATGACCCTTAGAACACTGTTCCTTGAGTGCAGGTGAATGATGACGCTGACCTGGAGCTAGAAATAGGGCAGGAATGAAGAAAAGAGGAAGGCCTTAAGGATATCTGTATAGATTCTAGAACCAATGGGACTTGGCAGTAGTTTGAATTAGAGGAGGGGGATGAAGTCGAACAAAGTGCTGAAAATAAAGTTTGCTTTTTCTCTGCTTCACACTTCTCTGTACCCACGACACCTCTCTTAGACTCATCAGTGGTCCCTTCTTTGAAAAGTTTCTGATAAACACTCTTCTCATGGTGGGGGAAGGGACTGAGGGCATGAGTGCGAAGTGGAGGGAGGAGTTGTCATCAGGATGGAAGAGTCTGAAGGGGGCAATGCTGAGCTTAAAGGCAAGAATTTTAGCCAGGTCAAGTAAAGAGAAGGGGCAAGGTCTTGTCTCTCCTCTGCTAATGGAGGCAGAAGGACCAGGGCTGTGTGTGTATCTGTGCTGCCTCCAACCTTCTCCACCTCACGGCCTGGAGTAGGCTGTTCTCTTCGCTGACATCCTCTCTCTTGATTTCTGCTCCAGGGCTGGGCTCTGGAGGAGACATGAGCCTATACTCCACCTAGGAAACTTTCAAGGGAATAGGTGCTCAACTAAGGGCAAGAGTTCACTCGAGACACCATGACAAGTTCTTGGCCAAGGAGACAATGCCTTCTTTTCTCCAAAGGGGAACGATGATTACCTCACCCCACTCCCATGTCTGTCTCCTGGCTGTGGCAAGAACAATGCAGGGTAGGGTTGCCCAGGCAGTTCATGTAAGCAGCTCTTTTTCTTCTCCAGCCACATAGAATATACCTAAATGGCAGGTGTCCTCCTTAACCATTTACGGTGGAAACTGAAGGCCCAGAGCCCAATTCTGTCCTCATCCTGTTGGGCTCCTCCCCTGTGGACTTCCCCTTCACCTTCGAACTTTCAAACTGCCAACTTCCCCAACACCTAAGCCATAAACCTGTGAATTGGCCAACATTCCCTCCTCTCCCTTAGTCCCCACAACCACTAGAACTTTAGCCCAGTTAATTCTTCCTAAACACCTCTTGAACTGGTCCATTTCCTTCTACTCTGCTCCAGGTCACCCTCACCCCTTACCTGTATCACTGATTTTCCTGCCTCAAATCTTTCCCTTTCCAATCATTTCTCTGCATGGTGATAGCTCATGGGATATTTCATAAGACTATTCTCCTACCCTGGATCCCTATTGCCTTCGAAATACAACAAAGTCAAAATCTTTGTTATGTTTTTCACAACCTGCCCCTGCCTCTGTTTCACATCATCTCATTGGGGCCGGGGGGGCACAGGAAGAGCCCATATTACATCTGGTGCACCTACCAAGGTCTCAGTTTCCTTTTTACTAATGTGGATACAGAGGCTCAGAAACCTTAGAGAAGTTGCCAGTGATGGAGCCAGGATTTAAATCCACATCTATCTGACTCAGAAGTAATTTGCTCTACCCTGGCTACCTCCATGTCAGGTGCCTGCCACAACCCCCGCTCCTTATTCAGACAGGGCATCTGTGGTGCTCAGCTTCCAGCCCTACCTCTTCTTCCATTATTTCCACAAGGTTCAATGACTCCAGTCCTGCAAATGACCCCCCGCAGCAAGTCTGCCTTCTCCATGAAGCTTTCCCTGAGTCGGCCTCTCCCTCTGGAGCCAACTTCTCCCAGAGCACATTACCTTGCACTCCTCCAAAGGCTCTGGTGCCTCTGCGCCCCATTATGTGTGTTCATGACTCAACAACAGAGTCAAGCAGCACAATACAAAAATCATGGACTTCAGTGTCAGACAGAACTGGGGGCAGATTCCAGCTCAACCGCTTAGCCACCACATGATCCTAGACAAGTGATTAACCTCCCTCAGCCTCAGCTTTCTCATTTATAATATGGGGACAACGGCACTACCTGGTGGAGTGTTGAAAAGAATTTCAGGACAATGTATGTAAAGTGCCCCAGGAAAGGCCTGGCACATACTAGGCTCTCAGGAAATGGTGGCATTATCTTCCCCTCTTGAGACTTTGAGGAGAGGGTTCGCATCATCATCAGTGTCTCCCCTGAAGGGCCCAGCTGGGGGATCTTCACAGAGTTCGGAAAATGCTTGGCAACATGCCCACGTGTTGGAAGGGCTAGGTGCCAGCCTCTGACTCCTGGACTCTGCCAGGTCCATGTGGGACATGTACATACCACCTAATGCACACTCTCCAGCTGAGTGGTGGAGTGGGGAAGGGGAGAAAGGGCGTCTCCCCAGAAACCCAGCCAGGTGGGCAGCTGCGGTGGAAATCCTTGCTGTCACATGTGCTCATCACCCTAGGCTCCAGAGAGAAATTCTCAGGACCTATTTAAGGACTAAGAAAATAATGATGGTCTTGCTCCTCCTCATTGCCCCCAACCCCAAGCTCCTCCTCTTCTTCTCCTGCCACTCCCCTCCCTGCCTTTCCTTCCCAACCCCGTACCCCCTCGTTTTCATCCTGTCTCCACCAGGATTTCTCTCTTTCCTTGCCCCTTTCTATGTCTGTCTCTTACTCTTTCTCATCATTTCTGTCCTTCCATGTCTCTTCATCTCGTCCTTTGTCTCCGCTCTCCATGGCTCTATCTCTTGGTCTCTCCTCCCAAATCACAGATGGCCATGCCCAGGGACGGGTCCTGTCCTACTGATCCCTGGTCCAGGCCAGTCCAGACCTGTCCAGCTCGCCCTGATCTGCTTGGATTGATCTCTCATCCCCTCCAGACTGCAGCCTGAGTCCTGCTGGTGTCTCGGCCCCCACCCACAGCCCGGTATACTGCGGGTACTCCACCACCAGTGGGTGGGTGTGTCAGAGCATATAAGAACCTGAGCCTTGGGTGGGAAGGAAATTGCACTGGTTCAGGCTCTGCCTGTCTTATTTTCCTTTATTTTTTTAATAAGCCCTCTCCACTCCTCAACCCCGAATTTGATCCAAAGGAAATTGCTCAACTGTGACTGCCAGGGCGTTGCCATGGTTACTGGGTAGCACTTGTGCCTATGGTAACAGGAAGCTGCCTGTTGTCTCGGCAACGACCACATTGGTAGAGGATGGAGTGGCCCCTGATTGGTGCAGAAACAGTGCATTTCCTGAGGGGGGGGTGGTCAGATCATCACCTTCTCAGGCCAGATGGGCATCAGTACCCCTTCTCCACGACTAGGAAGGCCGCTGTTCTTTCCTCCTGGCACTCAGCTCTCTGCCCCCAACAATAATTCCTCACATCCCACGCACCCAGCTCTTGGCAGTTTACAAAGACCTTTTGCATCCCCATTATCTCATGTGATCCCCACAACACCCATGAGAGGAAGGTGAGATGGGGATTCAATCATAAATTCTCTCAGGGTGGTTGGGGGATGGAGAGGTGTGGGGTGTACGGGGGGCGCACAAGTAGGTTTACAGTTGTAATACAAATAAATAATACAATAATTAATAAATAAGAATACAAGAATAAACTCTGTGCTTTACATACTCACAACTGTAAACTTACTTGTGCTCCACCCTGTATATTTACATCACCTAGGAGCTTTTACAAATTAGACAACTCCCCCAATTTGAGAGTCTTATATGGTTCCCAGATGGTTCTTATCCAACCCTGATCAGGGAAGCCCTGAATTAGAAGGTAAATTGGTTGGTGGGGAAGGGGATGGAGGAAGAACTGAAGCTGTTTTTCAGGTTTATAGCTTAGATGACTGGAAGAATCAGGTTTGTGAAAAAAGATGCACTCTGGTTTGGGTGTGTCAAGTGGAACATGCTAGCGGGACTTTCTAGTGGCGATGGGGACATCCAGCAAGCAGCTGTGCACATGGGTCTTAAGCTCAAAAGAGAGGGCGGGCTGGGTTTGCAGAGCCCTGAGCCATCCCTGTGGGGATAGTAGCTGAGGCTGTGGGTGTAGATGAGATTATCTGGGCAGAATGAGAGTAGCAAGATGAGCAGGGCTGAGGATGATGGCCTGAAATCTCCAACATCCTTAGAAGAGGACTCAGGGAGGGGACTGAGGAGTAGAAACTATGGTGACACAGAGCTTGGGGAAGGTTTTACACATTTAACAAGTTGAATCAGGAAGCATGGCTTAATGGAAGTCATACAACCATTAAATGGCAGAGTTAGGGATAGATAGCGCTAAGTCTGATTCCCAGATTGCTTAATCTAAATGACACGCAGAATTATATCCGATTTGAGCACAAACTACAAATCTGCAATATGAACTCTACTCTCCCACCCAAAACCCTTAAGGAAGTCCAGGAGCCAGAGGGACAGGCCTCGTGTGGTCCCTGCCCAGAGCCCAAGGCAAGAGAATCAGCTTCCACAGCCTGTCTTGCACTTGCCACCGACCTTTCTAGCACCCAACCCTTTAGGTTTCAGCACCTTCTAAATTCCTGGGTTTAAGGACGGAATCTTGGTGAAAATCTACAATCCCAGCATGAGAGGGGTGGAATGCAGAGTTCAAAGGGGCCAGGGCTTAGATTATGAGGGGTCCAAGGATGAAGAAGCCAGGGGCCTGAGGGCCACGCAGTCATGCTGACTGGGTGTATTGGTCCAATGTCTTTCAGATGAATCGTCCAATCCAAGTGAAGCCGGCTGCCAGTGAGGGCCGAGGAGGTAACTTCCCTGCCTGACAAACCTCAGGGTATCACCCATGTAGGGGATGGTGGGTCCACTTCTGGGGTCAGTCCTATTCATGGTTTATTATTAGAACCTCCTTGGGTCAGGGAGACAAGTGGGTTCCAGAGTTACACAGTACCAGAAACAGCTGAGCCATACCAGCTCAGACTAAGAAGGGATGAGGTCCCAGGGCCCCTAGACCCAAAAAAGGCAGGAAAAGTCTAAGCAGATGCTGGAGACAGAGGAAGGGAGCTCGTTACCCCGTCTGTGGAGAGGTCATTCCTGTTCTTCCAGGTTCTTCTGTATTTGAAGAACAAGGCTGGAGTTATTCTCCTTTTCTAGATTCTTCTGATTGCAGAGAACCGGTCCTCGGGTCCTAGGCTGAGGCCGCTCATTCTTTCATTGCAATTGCCTGGCTACTCATGGTCAAAGATGAGGCTGGTATAACAGACTTCATAGCCAGATTAAGGAATTTGATTTGATGCTAAAGATCATGGAATGACTTTGAAAGTTTTTTGTTTTTTGTTTTTTGTCTTTTGGGGTTTTTTTGCTGCACTGTTTCCTAGTGCAGAAAGACCAATGCTTCTGAAGGACAGGAGGGGTTGAGAACCTGTGCTTTTTGTCAACCAGCTGCACTCTGGCCAGCTTCCATGCTAGAAAAGTGATGCTAGCATCTGGTGTCAGTTCTTGTGCCTTTCTCACCCCTGGGCCTTACGTCTGCCTGTAACCCTTCCTGATGTCTACTGACTCTCTCCCTTATATAAGACTGTGCCTGCCCTACCCAAGAACAGCCATGGCTTTGTTAGGTGAGAGAAGCTAGCTAAGGTCAGGGAGAGAATGGAGCCCAAATGACAAACATTTATTGACCCTACTAATTCTGTGCACCCTCTCAGACTTCATGTTCAGTGCCAAGGGCCCTGGAAGCTCCATGTAGAGTTCCGCTGTTAGCTCTTCCAAGAAATCCTCCCTTCATCCTTTAAGATTCTCTGACCTCTGGCCTTCGATTCTCAGTTTCCTATCAGGATGTTATCGCCCCTTCTTTTCCTTGAAGAGATATTTCTAAGCTTCCTCCTTCCTCTCCACACGTATACCCTCCTTTCCCATCTCATTCTTTCCAAAAAGGTCTTTGAGAAGCTCCAGGCAGCATACCAAACTCCTAGTTCACTTGTCCCAAGAATTTTTGCTTGAAACTCTGTTAGGTATCAAGGCGATTTTTGACCATCTTCTCTGCCCTGCCCACAAACACTAGACAGTCCCACAGCCAAGAGGCCACCTGAGAATACCTGAGTGAGCTAAGAAGCAGACAGGTTGGGATGTATTTTATTCAACCATCGAACCAACACCTTCTGAACAATGTACACCACATTAGAAATACAGATATGGGCAAGCCATGCCTAGTACTTGGCCTCATGGAGCTCTGGAAGGATGGGAGGATACAGATGAGTAAACAAGGGGTTATGATTCAATGTGATCAGTGCTTTTCAAGTCCCGGGGACACAAACAAAGGGCACGTAGTTTAGTCTGGGAGGTCAAGGCTCACTCCCAGAGATAGAAGTATTTAAGCTGAAATCTCAGGGATGAACAAGTGGTCAGAAAAAGGAGGGAGGGGAAACAAGTACTTCAAGCAAAGAGAATAACAGGCACAGAGCTCAGGAGAACATGATACAGCTTAGAATCTGGTTCAGGAACTAAGTCCACAGTGCTGGGGGCTCCCCTGTCATTTGGGGTCCAACACAACTTATCTGAAGCGAGGAAGATTCACAAAGGAAGCCTCTGTACCAATAACACTTCTGCTTGTCTGACACCGGTGTCCTGGTCACCAGCCCCAACCAGTGGCATCAACCTGAGTTTCATCATTTTTCTCTTCCTTTTTGATCTGGTTTTTCAGGTGTCACATCATTGGCAAGCTCTAGGTGTGTGGCATCCCACCTCAATGCCTGTTTGTATTCAAAGCAGCTCAAGAGAGCAGGAAAAGCAAATCTGGCTTAAAAGACGTTTGCCTGGCAGCAACATTCATAAGTTCAGTAGTTACATGTTACACAGATATTTCTTGACGAGTGATGGGTCTTAAGGAGCAGATACTCCAAATGCGTCCACAGATAATGCTTCTTGCAGGTTCAGATGACGAGACCTCTCAGTTCTTTTCTACTCCCACTTCAAGTCTCCAGATGTTCCCTGCTACATATTTGAGGGTGGGAAGGCATATATACTAAGTCTTGGGTCTTTACAATTTAAAAGTATTTTACTACCAACTGTTCTGTGTTAGACAATCTTGTTACTAATCAAATGTGTTCCTTTTCTCCAATGTTATCATATATCCCTTCTAAACTGAGTTCAGTTCTCTGCTGAATTTTAACACAAACTAATGCTTTAGAAACCCAACTTTTAAAATGGTATTGGATTTTGCTTTTGAAATGTAACATTTGACACCAGTGTGGGACATCTTTTCCCATTCAAATCTTATCTCTGTGATACCACACATTCTATAAACCTTCAGAGTTAGTGGTCATGGCTGTCCTGATATATTGGAGCCTGTGTGTTTACAAACTTTTTAATCTTCCTGAAATTAAATCCCTTAGTTTACAGTTGACTAAGAATGATTTCTATATCTGATAAGAATACTGGTATTAAAACAGACATAATCCAAGGGGTATCAAGGCAAATATAATCTTCCAGAATTCTGCTATTTTTCTTCTAGAAGTGATTATTAAGTTTTTCTTCCCATAAAACAGGGGTCACCAACTCAAATTTCACAGCAGTCAAGTAACCCTAAATGGGCAAAACTGTTATGATTTAACAAAAATTTATATTTTAATTATATTAAATGTTGACAAATAACTCATTTTTTTAAGTG
The DNA here is from genome assembly GCA_004026545.1 of Mormoops blainvillei. Classification (NCBI taxonomy): domain Eukaryota; kingdom Metazoa; phylum Chordata; class Mammalia; order Chiroptera; family Mormoopidae; genus Mormoops; species Mormoops blainvillei. The sequence goes on along the minus strand of PVJD01014080.1, from coordinate 1,867 downwards.
GACCAGCACTATGAGAGTCTAACCAAACCTATCAGGTTTGCTTCTTTGACTCAAAGGCTTCCATTTTTTTTCCATCTACCATACAGGAGTATTCTACTATACACACATATAAGCTTTTAAACAAAAATGGTTACTTTAACATTCTGTATCTTGAATTTTGATGCCAATGCAACAGAGTAGTGTTTCTCTTATTTTTAATGAATAGACATGAGGTTTGTGGTTGAAATAATCTGTACTTTAAACATATTGTATACTGTATTACTTTTAGAAGTTATTGGTAACATGTGCATTCAATGCTTACAATGCAATAATAGCAGCAACACGACAGGATCTGCCTGATAGAAGGTGCTGGGTCCTCTTCTTCCAAGAGATAGTTATCCCTTGCAGCCTTGGTGGCACTTGGAGTGCCAGATGGTCATTCAGGTCCTCGAGGACTACAGCAGCCTTTTAATGTATCCCAGCCAGTTCCCATAAATTCTGCAGCTGAATTCATGTTGTCCATATACTCCATACTCTATGCTTATAGTTTACATCCTGGGGCATTCAGCAGTATATTCTTTAAAGTAATGCTTTTAATTTTCCTAAATAAAATTATCTCCTAATATACTAAAGGCACCCATTTCTACAGTAAACATACATAAGGCCAAAAACTTTTCCCTCAGCATTTGGATTTATGTGAATGTAAACATTAAAATGTTGGCCTGCATAAAAATTCAAGGTTCATATATTTCAAATTGTTAATTTCAAATTATATGAGGTCAGAGCTAGAGATCCCCGAATCTCTGCAACAACAGTAACTAAATAGGTCTATTTTATTCACTCTTCAGAACAAAGACTGTGGTTGATTTTTCCTAACTTAAAGTATTTCTACTATGGAAGCACTAAAAAAATAAGCTAAATTTTAAGTACCAGTCTTATAATAAAAGCATTTTTTAGTCCTAAAACAAAATCTTCAAAGTGACCAAACTTCTGCATATTCTTTCCTCTCTTTCAAGCTTCACAGTATAAAACCCGCGCAGCCGCGGGGCTCAGCGGAGGCTGCCCTGCGCGCCGCTCTCCGACTCCGCGGCATTTCTACGCAGCAAATACTTCTGTACCCAAGATTCCTAAGGTACAGGAATAGGTTAATTAATCCATGCATTTTTTTCACTGTATTTTTTAACTAAAATTTTAAACACTCTCTGAGGTGAGGCATCCCTTTTTAATCTTGAAATTTGATTTAACTCAAAATCTAATTATCTGTTTTCATAGCAACCCTCCTGTCATGATCCTATAAATATTTCAATAATTTCTGCCTGAACTTTCAGGGGTTTGTTTAAATATCAGCTTGGATTTTGAGTAATAAACATATATTATTATCTAACTAGGTGAGCTATCTTTTCCAAATTTTTTCTTCTAAGATTTTATTTTTTTCAGTCTTTAATAACTAAATCTTTGGGTTCAAGTTAAATTTTGAGCTAGAATTTTTAGAATTTCATAATAGTGGGACATATCCTCTGACGGAAATCAAATATAGACCTTAGCAGCAACTGTTCTGTCAGTCAGTTGACATTCCTGTCTTTGACCCTTATACTTATTTAATCCTATTTTTTTAAAAGTATTCTTACGACTAAGACCTGACTGGATAAGTTTCACCGTATTGCTTAAGACTTCACTCAAATGTAATGTTTCTTTTCTTGAAATGCATTCTACTTCGAAAGGTAAAAAGAAGTGCTTTCCTTCCCTTGTCAGATGGCTCAGTTGGTTGGAGCATTGTCCCAAATACCAAAAGTTTGCCAATTCTATTCCTTGTCAAAGCACAAACCTAGGTTGTGTGTTTAATCCCTGGTGATGGTGCATTCAGGTAGGAATGGACGTTTTTCTTTCG
>PVJD01014079.1:0-30804 GCA_004026545.1 Mormoops blainvillei | reverse complement strand
CATGCCCTCTCACCCAGCCCCTGCCAGCACAGCCGGCCGCCTTCCAGGGCTGTTCAGACTGTTCGGGAAATGCTGTGTGTAACCTGATTCCTGGTTAAAAATAACCCAAAGGTCTGACCCACTAAGAGCCTCCTTGGGACTCCCAGGTGGGGTGAACTTTTCCTGGCAGCATACCTGCATGCTTTAAAAACAGCCCCCCACCCCACTTCCACCTAAGCTGCCTGGGGCCGGACCTCACTCAGGAAGGAGCCCCTCTTGGCCCATATTTGGGGAGGGCCTCTGGCTTTCTCCCTCCACGTGGGGCGGGTCCGATTCCCAGACCCTGGGTGGAGCTGCTGAGGTCACAGCCAGATGTGCTTCTGCTAACAGACCCCAGTCCCCATGAGCTTGCTTGGCGGAGTGTCCCCCTCACCCCGCGCCCCAGCCAGCCGGCCAAAGGCCCTCAGCCAGGGCCCACATCAGGCAAGCTGAGGGCAACCACTTTGTCCTCCTGTCCTCCATCGCCTCTGTTACCCCAAACTTCTTTCCACCCAAAGTCAAGGCCAAGTGGAAAGTTCCAGTGAAAGGTTTTCTTTGGGAGGCTGCCTTGGGGGGTAGCAGCAGTGTGAAGGCTGGGCTTCTCGTCCTGCTTAGGGCAATAGCCTCGTGTTCGGTGAAGGGAAGCCTCAAGCCCCTGCCACTTGGAACGTGTGTCCAGACGGAAGATGAAACCTGCAGCTCTGAGGAGGATGAGAGCAGCCCAGAGTCCCAGGCCACGGGCTCTCGGGGGGAGGTAGGAGGTAGAAGAACATAGAAGGAAAAAGGAAAAGGCTGTTCTAACTTTGGCCCCTAAAACCCCAAACTCCTCTGGGGGCCTTGAGTCCAGAATTGCCCTCTCTAGTGGAATCCTACATAATTCTGTGCTTTCTCTACCACAATCCCACTGTCCTGTGCCCAGCCCTACACACATGCCACCACCGCCACCTCACCGCCACCACCGTGGAGTATTATACAACAGCTACAGAGGAGTGCATTAACACCATGCCCGTTGAATCAGAGGCAATTCCTTAAGCAAAAAAGGAAGACACAGCAGAATGTATATAGTTTTCCAATTTAACTTTTGACATAGACACTACTTTCAAAAATACTCCCCTGTAGTTAGGCGCTATGCATGAACCTGAGAAGACCCCGAGCTTGGTTCAAAGATGAAACCCTTGAATACTGCTCAGGTCCGCTCACCAGCTCCGCCGAGCCTAAAAAGCAGATGAGAACAGCACAAAGGGTACCTCTGAGAGAGGGTCGTTCCTGCGAGTGGCCTTCTGCCCCTCCTGCAGAGGGCCCCAGCCAGGTGAGGAGGCCACCTTGAACAGAAGCCTCCTGGGTTTCGCCTTTGGCCCCTGCCACAGCATCTGGTTCTGCCCCTCCATCAGCAGTTCCGCTGCTCTGCGAGCCGTGCCCACCACACCCACCATCCAGGGTCTGCAAGCTGAAACTTGTTCCCCCACACTGAGAGAGCTCCCTTTCTTAATGCCTGAGTCTCGGGGGGTCAGGCTTCCCATTATCTGGGCCTGAATTTGCAGGGTCCAGACTTCACCATTTATAATCACTTAGGGGTTGTCCGTGGGCAGGTTTGGCTGTGGCTTAACAGAAATACACGTAGATGGAAAAGAAATGGACGGACACACACTAGGCTGTAACCATGGGCTACGGGGGTGAGTTGGTAGGGGGTAGAGACCATATGGTAAAGGGGACATCAGAGAGGGAAAGGAGAGCCAATAATAAAAGGCAAACAAAAGCAAAGAAGAACCACATACGTGAGTAATTGTATTTGTGCATCTGGAGAAAATTTTACATATTTTAAGGTATATGTAAAGAAATTAAATTTAAAAATTAAAAAGACAGAATATATATGTTACTTGGATAACCTTAAAAGAAATGAAACAAAACCACCAGGTACCAGACTACCACAAGGCTCAGCCGTGCCCTGCCCTCTTACACAGCTCACCCCAGGGCGGGGTTTTGTATGGAGGACTGTGAGCTCACACACCGCAGTTCGACTCCACATGTTCCCTTAAAGCAGCTTCCTAGAGCAAATTAGCTGCTTTCATACAACATTCTATCAATAAAAATTAAGCATTTTCAGTCCAAATAAATCAACAATGAATGATATAGTACCCTTATTTTTCCTGTTTGTTACATCCTTCCTAATACACCAAAAGCAGTAATTTAAATTAAATTGAATTTCCCTGTCTTGCAGGTTCCACTAAATTTATTGTTAGGTGAAAGCAGCAAATGACCTCCAGGGAAATTTCATAGCAGAGACCTGACTGATGTATGTGTGCCTGAGGAAGACTCACTGGCTTTTCTTCCAAAACTTCTTGATTATCTGACCCGGCCCTGGAAGTGAGAAATGCTGCTCTTGGATGGATGGCTCAACAGTCGTTGGATGATGTCATCGAGAACTCTGGGTTTTTCTAGCTTTTTTCTCTGGCTTCTCACATGTTGGCTTTCTGTCACAGACCGATTGCCTCACTGCAGTGGGTACAACGGCTGCCTCCCCAAAGGCATGCGCGTGCAGAACTGGCGAATGCGGCCTTATTCGTACCAAGAGTCTTTGCGGATATAATTAAGGACTTCTCCGTGAGTTCAACCTTGGTTAGGATGGGCCCAAGCTCCAGTGATAATTATCCTCAGAAGAGAAGAGAAGATGGGAAGAAACACAGAGAAGAAGGTGATGTGAAGACAGGGGCAGTGAGGACAGTGATGTGTGCATGAGCCAAGGATTGCCAGCAGCCACTAGGATATAGGAGAGAGCCTCGAACAGGTTCTCCCTCTGAACCTCTTAAAGGAGCCAACCTCGCTGACACCTTGATTTCAGACCTCAGGCCACCAGAAGTGTGAGAACATAAATTTCTGTTGTTTTAAGTCACCAAATTTGTGGTAAGTTCTTACAACAGTCATACAAACCTAATATTTTCATGGTCTAAATATGGCAGTCACATCACAAACCTCATATCCCGACACCATTATAGTCAAAGCAAAAAGAAAGAGAATGTGGACAGGAAAGAATTTTACTTTTTATTCTCAGACATTTACTCCCCTTAGTCCTTAACGGTCAAGTCATGTGGCCACCCAGGCTGCGAGAGAATTTGGGGGGATGAATTTTTGGCAAAAAGAAATAACAGCAATCTGAAAATGTGGGAGAGAGTAAGAGAGAGAGGGCAAGCCATTTTTAGTTGTAAACAATGGCTACAGCCACTTAATGGGTTGAGACCAGTGATCCTAACAGTCTTATTCTGTGCAGTCTGTTGAGACACCCTGGAGATCAATTATGAACTCAAGCCCGCAGGCCCAAACCTGGCTGCCCTGTGAACAACGGGGAGTAAGGGGGCAGAAGGGGTGGCAGACGGGTGGGCAACTAACAATGACTGCCACAATATGGGAATGACTCACTGCGATTCAATAGCGAAATGTCCAACGAGGCCATGGCATTGAAGCTGATTGGGATTGCAGCAGGTGTTCTTGGTCTTTGTCAGTGTGTAGTCAGCTGCATCCGTCCATCCATCAATTGATCCATTCACTTACTCAATGAACACAAATTAAATTGACTTAAGTAAAAAAAAAAGAAAAGAAAAGAAAAGTTCAATTATTGATACACATAGCCAAAAACCCAGAGGAAATTTTTCAGTGTCTGCAGGATCTCAAGGGCTGGCATCAGGACTTGGTCTCTCTCCATCTGTGTCCTTTGGCTCTGCTTTCTCTGTGTTGGTTTCGTTTAAACAGACCCCCCCCCCCCAGTTGGAAGTGAAATGGCCACCAGCCGCTCCAGGTTCACATTCCAGTCTCTCAGATGGCCCCTGAGAAAGAGAGCTTCTCATCACAAGTATTCCAGAAAACATCTGCACACTGAGCCTAACTGGGCCACCTGGAGCAAGTGCTCATTTCTGGGCCATCTCTGGAACTGTATGGCAGGCTATACAACCCGTCAAGGCTCAGGCTGCATGGTGGCCCATGCAGCAGAGAGGAGGGAGTGTTGGGAGTGGGGTCATACAAATTACATGGCTCATTTGGGAAGAGTTCTAGGAGGTGTGGGTGTTTGGAAAGATTTTCAAGATGATGCTTTGGTTTCCACTTAAATAAAGAGATTAGCCTATTGTCAAATATGCATTAACCTTATCAGAAGAAGAGAAAGAAGAAAAAGAAGCCTGTGGGCATGTCACCAAGCAACAGCTTTAACTAGTGCTATTGTTCCTGGTTTCAGAGGACAAGACAATTACTGTAATAATTTGATCTCATAAATGGAAATGGTCTCTTCAGTGTAGTTCTATATTATATGAGCCTCTCACACCAATACCCTGAACCTTGGTTTTTGTATGCAGCCAGTTTTTCACTACAGTAGGACAAACATCACTGCATTCTCATAAGGCAATTCCGGGCCCTGGTAAAGAAGAGGTCTAGTTCACAGTAGCATGACTTAGGTTCCTTTTGGGGTTAGTTTCTGTCTTGCTCTGAGCTATGCCCTTCTAAAAAGGGTTGAGGAACATGGAAAACTCCAACCTGGCTCCAGCAACGGCGTAGTGGTAAGAGCCTTCTGTGCATTACATCTGCATTCTTTAGAGGGCAAGGTTCACAACATCGAGTTCTGGACCTCTGGCTGCCTCCCCAGAGAGGAGATTCAGTGCCAAGTACATGCCTTCAGTTGCTGCTCGTTTGGAAGGTGAAAGATCTAGTGCATCTCAGACACACTTTCTCCTTCGAAGATTCCCTGAAAATTAGCAATATGTAAACTGCCTATAAGTGCTCATAGGCTTCTAGGCACCAAAAACAAATGGACCGGGCACCCAGGTGCGGGGAGAAATGTCATACTGCGAAGTACTTCTCTGTGTTCTATGTTCTCATACTGTTATGTTTTCTTAGCTTTTTACTGAATGTTGATTATTGAAAAGATATATAGATCTGGCATGAAAATATCTTAGAAAACATCAAGAATCAAAATTATACATAAATAAATATATTTTTCTGCTTGAATATCAATAATAACAATTATGATAACTAACATATTTTGTTCCAGACCCTCCAGGCATTACATCTAATCCCTCATTTAATCCTAACCATGTCTCAATGAGATCCCAACTTATTTTTCCCAGATACAGGGAATGAGGCTAAAGAGGCCAAATGACTTGCCCAAGGTCACATAGTAAGTGCCAACACTGAAATATAAATCCAGCAAGATTGACTTTAAACTACTTTCTGATTCTAACCCTCACCATGTATGGAACCATACATGGCACATTAATTTTGATTAATAACACATTCCTTTAAAAGAAGATTCAGATGCCATCTGAAATGCTTATTTCCAATAACTACAGAAAATTCCTAATTTCCACATAGCTCAGGTTGTAGGAACTGGGAAGGTTGGAAATTGTGAGGGATCAAGCCAAACAGACCTCAGCAGCGCCGCCTGCCCCAGCCCGGCAGTCGCGGGAGTGTGCCCGGACGCCCAGGAGAAGCTCTGGCAGTGTGAGCTGGGTCCTGGGTTTTGGGCACTAAGAAGCATCACAGGCAGAGCGACAGGGAATGGAGAGGTGACGAGAGCGTTACTTATCTCTGGGCCCAGCCAGCTGGACACTGTCAAGCACCCTTTCCTATCTCACCATTGTCAGAAGTTCTGCAAAAAGTATCCAGGCTGGCCAGTCCTGCAGGTCAGCGCCGCATCAAGGTTATATTAAAGCTCACAAACCTTGTGGGCAGCCAAAGCCCTCCTGACCGGCAAGGAGTCAAAAAATGGTGCCTGTTTTATTTTAAAATCTATTTAAGTGCGTGCCTTCCCCGCCTACCACGTTGGGCCCAGAGGCTAGGCCTTCCTGTGATGTGGGTGTGGGTGGAAGAGGAGCAGAGAATTGTCGCAGCTCACTGTTCTGTCCTGAAGGAGGGGCGGGCTGAGCCACGGGGCGATGGTAGTCCGGGACCCAGGACTCCAAGAAGGCACCTTGTCTGCTGGGTTCACTCACTGATTTAAGTATGAGAAAAACAATATTCCTCAAAGCAGCTGCCTTTTACTAGAGAGAGCAAACAGGTGGACTGTAACACTGAGAGATGATGGTGATGGTGATGGTAGGGGCGGTGATGGTGACAGGGTCTCTGTGTCAGGCCCTGCGTTAAGCTTTACACAAATTACTTCATTTAATCTTCATTAATGAACCTCCAAAGTGGTCCTCATATCCCCACTTTACCAGTCAGGAAACTGTTTTTCAGATATTAAGGAGCCTACCTGTGGCCGCGTAGGGAGCGGTGGCACCCTTGGGCAGGTCTGGTTTGGTTTCCATCCTTTCCGAACCTTCGCCGTCAGCGGCACCAGCGCTGCCTCTCTGAGGACACGACAAACCATCTGAAACTTTCTAGACTATGGAAGCGTCACCTTCATTTTTTCATGCTTTTTTTTTTCATTTTCTTTCCTCGAACCTTTCAGAGACTGCCTTTTTTTTTTGTTAAGTGCTAGAAAACCTCTTTAAAAATAATTAGAATTGAGATCCTTGGAGACCCTTACACTAGACACAGCAAAAATCTTATCCAAATATATTTTGAACACAAGATTCAGAAACCTAATCTGTTTCCCTCTAAGCTAAAAAATTGAAAACCTGGTTATTCTCCTTTTAAATAATTGTTCTAAATTAGATATAAAAGTTGAAACTTTTCAGAGGTAGGGAAGGAGGAAGCAAGAGTCCTGATTTCATTGTCTGCCTTTAATGGGGTTCCTGATCCAGGTTCTCCACTAAAATGGGTCCAAGGGTAGGTAGGGTTACTTACAATAGCTTTCTGAGTCTGAAAATGGTTATTGTTTAAGATTCTAGAATGAGTGAGAAGTACAAAGTTACCTCAACTCAGTTCGCCAGAAAACCAGGATAGAAAAAAAATCAAGAGGCAAAGTGTCCAGAAAATAACCCAAAAGGCATCAGCAGGCCAAGTGCAGGCAATTAAGCGCGCAGGGGAACCCAGGCCCAGCGAGCCAGCCCGCCAGAAAATCAGCATACCCAAGGAAGGAGGGGGCTGGTGGGCAAAGGAGCCCACCTGGCCGAAAGCCAGTGACCAGACCCGAGGAAGCACTCCTTCGACTCCCAGCAACCTGCCTTGTTCACCAGGGGGCGCCCTCTCCTCCCTCCAAAGCTGGCTCCCTGGGCAGTCACCACAACACAGCTGACATTCTCAAAGGTTGCATTTCACCTGGTTGCTGTCCAAAGGGTGTGGGCCAGAGCAGTGTTTCTCCAAGCCTGGGGGGAAATCACCCTTCCCCCACCCCACCTCCCCCAGCACAATCACCTGAGATACTCAGTACCCTTCCCAGTCCTGCTGAATCCAAATCTCATGGCTGCGGCTCAGAATCAGACTTTTAAACAAACTCTTCAGACCTAGACTCAAGGGTAAGAACCAGTAAATGGCATACAGCCTGAAAACGGAAATGTTGCATTGTCCACTGTGGTCTCCCTGGAGACTGGCAGGGGGTCTATGGCTGATAACTGATCAGCAGCTATTTAGTGCGTGAATTAATGAACACCAGAGGCTACTTCACCAGCATTTGGGGTAGGGGGCAGCTCATAAAAGCAGGGTCTCCTGGAGGGCTCAAGTCTTCTGTATGCTTTCTTGGACCTGGCATGTCTCATCGCCCCTTTCGCCTCCCTTTGCCCTGCACTGTGGCTCAGCCACATCTGGGCAGCCCCAGCCCTGGCCCAGGGCCGAGCAAGGTCACCCTGCAGCCAGACGCTTGTCTCTCCAACAAACTGCCATGTCAACCAAGCCAGGCTCTCAGGATTGGTATTTGGCAGAGCGGGAACTAGCCTCGAATGTGAGGACAGCCGCACTGCCCTGTGCCAGGGGGATGGTGCTGGGGTCAGCCCAAAGAGAGGCCTCGGGAACCCAGTTATGCCACACAGAGCCATCCAGCCTTCCCGGAGGTAAGCTCACCCTTCCTGGGCTGGATCTAGTTTGTTAAAGCAGTACAGAAACACCCCCCACCCTGTCTTGGCCTCCCTCTGGCCCCAGAACACTGAGTTCTGACCCTTGCAAGCCCTTGAAGGTACCTGATGCAGTCACACTGCCTCATGTACGCAGACAGCAGGGAACTTTCAACGCGATTTCATTTCTTTTATCTCTATTATCTCACTTCATAGAGGGGTATTATTCCTCCATCTGACAGAACAAGTCGGCTGAGTCAATGCTCAAGGTCACAGACCTGCTGAGTGGCTGAGCCGGCACCACAAGCAAGGCCTGGGCCTTTGCTTGGTTCAGACCTGGGAGAGGCAGCTGGCCACATGGTGCAAACGTGTGCTTAACACTCCCCCAGGAGCATATTTACCAAGCAGGTCTCCAATCCTCCCAGAGCATTAAGCGGGTTTAGTGCACCTAGGAATCTGCATTTTAATATTCGCCTCCAACTGGACGCGAACAGAGCAACAGACATTTTAACATAGTCTTTCTGGAGACCTCCCCAGTGTATGTGGTCTTACAAAAATGAATCATTTTATTGGTGAGAATTTGGCAGCCCTCCAGAGGAAAATTGCTCATGAGACCCTCAAGCCCTTGGCCCCAGCTACGTGGGGCCCCGCTTCAGAGTGATTAACCCATTAAAAAGAGAAAAGTACCATCCAAAGCCCTTAGGTGACTGTCGGGTGCTTTGGCAGTGCTCGGCAAGTAAGTGCTGGTTTCTTCCTTCCTTCTCTTCAATGCCAATAACCTTTGGCTGTATATTCTTAGGCTAATTTTGAATTTTGCCCCATTTTTGCTTGTAGTTATTTTTTTAAAACCCCTTTTGTTGTTACAATTTTCCCCTGTCTGTCAGACTCCTGCAAGCTTGGCCTTTTCTTTCACACACCAAAGGCTCCCTAGTAGAAAAATGTCTTCGGGTTCACATTGGAGCAATCAGTTTATTTTTCACCTGCGTCCCTCTGGATAGCGCCACCATTTCCACAGCCAAACCCCAGGCCCACGCTGGCCCTGCAGCCCTCCCCACCGCAACCACCTGGGGAATTTCCGGGCATACCTCATTTTACTGTGCTTCACAGACGGTGCGGGGGTTTTTGTTGTCGTTGTTTTTACAAATGGAAGGCAAGACCCTCCACCAGCCAAAACATTATGATTCACTTTTCTTGCAATACTTGCTTTAGTGTGGTGGTCTAGAAGGGGACCTGCTATTATCTGCCTGAGTATAATTTACTGTGTTCCCTGTGTTAAATGCTCCCAGGTGCGCGGATGGGATGCGATGGTGTCTCCAAGCTTGCACAACCCCACAGGCCTACTGTTACCTGAGATCCTGTTCTAAGTGAAATCAACAAGTTGATAGTCAATAGAAAAATGAAGAAAAATCTAAGCCAGCTCTGACCATGTCTCCTAATATTCATAGATTTAGACAGACATTGGTGTGCCTGTTTTGAAATGGCCTGCTGTCAGTTTTTGCCTTCAGGTAACGTGCCCACTCATCCCTGAAGAGCTTGTTATGAACATGTTTCATTTAATGTTTCTGTTTTGCTTGCTTCTAGTCTCTTGAATATCTTTGCATAACTTGTTTTCCAATTATAAAAATGTGTGTTCATTTAGAAAATTTGAAAATCCCAGTCAAGTATAACATAGAAATAATAACCAATGGTTCCACCACCCAGAGTCCTTCTTCTATTAACATTCTGCTGCCAATAATTCCATTTTCATGCCCATAGAATTTTTAAAAATATATTTGGGATTATACCATTTCTTTCATAACTCAGATTTTTTTCACTTAATATATCATGATAATTTCCTTAGGTCATTGTATCTTCTTCTAAAGCATGAATTTTTAAAAGGATCATAAAATCACATCATTTTGATGTGCCATAATGTACTTACTAATCCTCTTAGTGGACACTGTAGAGCAAGGGTATCCAACCTTTGGCATCTCTGGACCACACTGGAAGAAGAGTCGTCTTGGGCCACATATTAAATACATAAACACTAACAAAAACAAAAAAATCTCATACTGTTTTAAGTAAATTTACAATTTTGTGTAGGGCTGCATTCATAGCCATCCTGGGCTGCATGTGGCCCATGGGCCGCAGGTGGGACACCCCTGCCGGAGGATATTTGTCATTCTTATGGGTCATGCAGTACACATTGTATCAGAACCCTTTCCTTATGTTTAGAGACTCTGCCACCCAATGAGACAGAAACTCCATCCCATCAGGGAATTTGGAAATAATTCATACTTTCCCAGGCTCCCTTGCAGCTAGAGTATAGGTACATGTCCAGGGCTTTGCCAATGAGATGAATTTGCCCGAGCTTGGAATTGGAAGCTGGAGTATGAAGAAGTAGAGATCTCAAGGCCTCTAGTCAAGTGAAGGTACAGCAGGGGTGGCAGCTCTGTCAGGCTCTAGCATGTTCCAGATCCCATCATTCAGCAGCTCTGGTGCTGACCGCATCAGCCGCAATGTTTGTGCCCAGGGACATCAGCAAGGGGGTCTTCATAAGACATACTATGGCTTGATTCCGACTGTTGATTTTGGCTGTGTCCAAGCCCGACTCCCTGGATTTCCTGAAGATTATCTGAGCTCCTTTATGATCCTTTAATCAATCCTGTTTTTTGTTTTTGTTTTGTTTTTTGCTTAAAATAACCAGACTTAGCTTTTGTCACTTATAACAAAGAACCCTGACTGACAAAAGTTATTTAGTTTGTTTTACCATTTGCCATTTTAAGTAACATTGTGGCCAACATTCGTGGACATAACTCTAAACATTTCCTAGGCTCTTGGCCAATATTGCTAAATTATGCTCCAGAAAACTAGGAATTTTTAATGGTCATTTTTGCAGTTTCCTGTACTTTTTAGAGGTGATATTTCTTTGTTCATATATTACAGGAGTAGGCAAAAGTAGGTTTGCAGTTGTCGTAGTAAATAATGCAATAATTAATAAATAATAATAAATAAACTGTTTTGCATACTCACAACTGTAAACCTACTTTTCCGACCCCTGTATTTTTCCAGTATTTGTTTATTCGATGAACATGAACATATACTATGTGTCAGGCACTGTGCAAGGCCCTTGAAAATAAGCATGAATTCAGCTAGCTACAGTATGCTGCATAATGACATTTCAGTCAACAACAAACCGCATATGCGGTGGTGGTCCCATAAAATTATAATAGAGCTGAAAAATTCCTTTTGCCCAGTGACATAGCCATTGTAAGGTCATGGCACAACATATTCCAGTGTAGTGACTGTCTAGGATACTCATGCTATCAGCTAGACACATCGGGGAACACTCACAGGAGCCCCTGATGGGCTTCCCTTTCCAAGTCAGTGTTATGACTGGACTGACCCTCGTGGTTTTTGTTACAATTACAAGATGCCCTTCAGTGACAGCATGTGGAAACTTTGAAGAAAAAAAGAATTTATTACTTATAGGCCCTGGAATGTACAAGGAATGCCAGGGACCACACAGCAAGGTGGCAGGAAGGGAGGGGGGAGAGAGAAAGTACACATGTGAATCTGAGCACAGGGCTCTGTGGTAAACAGTTAGGCAGACATGAGCGGAGTAAGGACATAGGCCAGGGCAGAAAGCCCCAGTTGTTTAGCAACAGGAAAACTGAGAAAACAAGGACTTCACCCCGAGGGTAGCCTTTCCTCCCCTAGCATACTGCTGGCTCTGTGGTTTAGACCCCCTGGCCTTTCATATCGCTGGTCATGCGGTTTGGGCCCTCCCCTGAACTTCCTCCCCTGGCATGTCACTAGTCATGCGGCAGACCCCCTTGGAAGAGGAACAAAAGGCTGGAAGAGTGGCCTCAAGCAAGTCCCCTCCAGGCCCTTCCACGACCACTCCTTTGAACATTAACCCTTAGGATAACATCTAGGGCTCTCTTGTATTTCAGATCCAGGCTCAGAAAAGCAGTGAAATCAGACAAGTGACACCACAACTGACACCAGGACGAGCTGTGCAGACTAATAACCCCCTGGCACCGACCAATCAGTAGAGACCACAACCCAGAAAGGACACACCTGGAAAGCTGATGAATATTCTATTGGGATCCTCTCCTGATGCTTTCAGATAAATACCCTCAAGACAGAGGAGGACCCCTTTTGTCTTTCTGTGGAGCATTCCAGGGCTTTTCCCCACCCCTTTTCCCTGCAGGCATGTTTTCCTTGCCGCTCTCTTTCTCCTAAGCTCCAAGGGCCCTTCTTACGCCTCTCTGATTTCTTTCTTGAGCCCATTTCTTCTACAGCTCACTTCTTCTACCTCTGTGACTTCCTAAATAAACTTTCTCTTATAGTTTGAGGCTTGACTCTGAATTCTTTCTTAGCCAGAACTCAAGTACTGAGGTTGCTGAACCAAGGCCTGACACCAGTCTAACACCTAGCTCTGCCCTACCCCTAACCGTTCTACTTGGGGTTCTACTTTAATTGGAGTTGAGCACAGGGGCCTAAACATAGAATGAGAATTTAAAGCTAAGGATGAGAAAATAAAACCTAAGTACCCTCAGATAATCAGTTGATCTACAAAACAAAGGAGGCTGGGGAGTGGCAGAGATGAGGTCTGGCTCTTTATCGAGTGATGACTCGCCCTGGTTCCTTGAGATAACCCTCTTTGAGGTGGATTCCTCAGCAATCAAAGCTTAAGTCAGGCACTTGCATTACAAAAAGATAAACCCACTGTCAGGGGTGATGCTGGTGTAAACAAACCTAGGGCTGGCCAGTCTTAAAAAAGGACAGCACAAACAATTATAGTGGCAGGCAATCCCATTTAGGTTAGCACAGCAAAGAAATAACCTAAGGTTGCTTTTCTCAGAACTATCCCTTTGTTCAGAAGCACATGACTCCACACTATGAAGTTAAAAGACTGTAGCACAAAGAACATGTATGAATGACCCATGGACAGGAACAATGGTGTGGGGATGCTTATAGTGGTGGGAGGTGAGCTGTGTGGAAGGGGGAATGAGGGAAAAATTGGGACAACTCTAGTAGCACAAACAATAAAATATATTTTTTTAAAAAGGCTACAGTGGAGGTTTGGGGGAACCTATCAAGTCTCAAAGCACTTCTCTTCCCAGCCTGAGTGCTAAGCCAAATGGGAAACATAAAGAAGGTGTGAAGCATTTGGGATCAAAACTATCACCCTTATTAAGCTGGTTTTGGCAAAATCTAGCCTGTATCTGCAGGCAGGCATGCCCACTCCCCTGTAGGAACAGAACATAACTTGTGCCCCTTGTTGGAAACTAGCACCCAAAAAGAGCAAAAAGGAAGAGCCTGGGTTTCACCTTCCCAAACACCAACCTGAAGATCTCGTCTCCCTTCAGGGAGTGAGGCTCTAGAAGGTTAGCAGGAGCTGGGAGTTCATGGAAATACTGCCCCATAGGAGGAAGAGTCCACAATGAGCAACATGTATTTTCCCCCTGACAAGAGGTGTAAACAGAGGAGGGAGAGATTGCCTAGAAGAGGTGGGAAGGATTCACGATGGACCCCAAATGTTATAGGACCTACGCCTTGAAGGGTTTCACCTGAAGGAAAAGTGGTAAAGCCAGATCTGTTAGCACACACAAGCACATGAAGCAGACCTGGAAACCTCCACATTTAACAGAAAACAAAATGTCTGATGGCAGATTGACTAGTGTTTGCCACAGACAAGGGGGGTTAGGTAAGAGAGGCTACCAGTATATACCTCGTTGTGCCTAAAAGAGAGCCACTCCTCCCTCTGCGAGCCTGAACTTCCAGTCCTGGGGAAGAACCCTACCCCATGGAGCAGAAACTAGCAGCTGTTCTCCAAACTGGTCTCCAGTTAGATTACATTTTCCGGTGTCTCTTATAATTAGGTGTGGCCATGTGACTAATTTCTGGCCAATGGAAACTGGGCACAAGCAAGGTACTATATCCAGGTGTGCCCCTGTAGTAGAATAATACACCCCCCCCCCACCGCCAATGCATGTTCATCCAGAACTTCAGAAGGTGACTAAAAGAAAAACTATTTTTCTATACCCACAGAACACTTCCGACACAAAACATGGGATGGAGGTGGGTAGTGGTTCCCACACCGAACAATTCTGCAGTTCTCAAAAGATACCAGCTGGGTGTCCTATAATTTAACTCAATTCTGACATTAACTGCCTGGGGTTAGCGCGGACTTCACAGGTTAAAGGCTCAGTTCCACAAGACTGCCCCCAACTTCAGATGCCTATTGCAAGTCCCAAGTTGTCACCTGTATTTCTGACCAACTGGCTATAAATTAGGGATTCCCACAACCCCTTCCTCAAGATTGAGAATTTACTGGAACAACTCACAGAACTCAGGGAAACACATTTACTGGTTTAGTGCAAAGGAGATAACAAAAGGAACAGATGAGTAGCCAGGTAAACAGGTACAACAGGAGATCTGGGAGGGTCCCCAGTGCAGGATCTTCTGCCCCATGGAGCTGGGGTGTACCACTGTCCTGACTCATGGATAGGTTCGCCATCTGAAGCTCTCCGAATCCCATTGTTCAGAGATATTTATGGAGGCTTCATTGAGAAGAAATGAGAAAGTATTAACTCAATTTTCACCCAGGAAGATGGGAAGTGGGGTTGAAAGTTTCAAACTTCTAATCATACTTGATCTTTCTGGTGACCACCCCCCAATCTGGGAGCCCATCAAGAGTCACTTCATTAGAACTAATGATGACTCCTATCAACTCAGGAAATCCCAAGGAATTTACGAGTTCTGTGTCAGGAACCAGGGCCAAAAATCAAACATTAGAACAAAAGATGCTCCTAGCACCCCTATCATGCAGGACATTATAAAAAATTCAGAAGCTCTGTGTCAGGAACTGGGGGCAGAGGCCAAATAGATATTTCTTTTTATGTCACAGTGATTTGGCAGAAGTGTCTTTGCAGGTGTAATTAAGCTAAGGATCTTGAGATGAGATCATCCTGGATCAGAGTGGGCCTTAAATACAATGACAGCGTCCTTGTAAGAGACAGCAAATGAAAAGACAGAGGATACACAGGGGAGAAGGTCACGTGAACACAAGACAGAGATTAAAGTGATGCATCTTTGCCCAGCAGACACCAACGGTTGCCAGCAGCCACTAGAAGCCGGGAAGAGGCCTGGAAAAGATTCTCCCTCAGAGCCTCCAGAAGGAATCAACTCTGATGACTTCTTGTTTGGGGATTTCTGGTCTTCAAAACTGTGACAGAGTACATTTTTGTTGTTTTAAGCCATCTAGGTTGTGGGTATTTGTTATGGTAGCCCTAGGAACCAAGGTGGGCCCTAAACCCCCACTCTCTGCCCTACCCCTACCCCCCTGTTGCACAATCTTCCCTGATCCTTGTCCCCCTGGCTGGCTGGCATGGAGATGGTTCCTGGGGTGATCTTGCTGAGGCAGAGGAACCGCAGATGGAATGAGGCTGGATTTGTGAATCACTGCTCAGAGGGGAGGAAGCCCCCCCCGTTAGCTGTGGTAAACCTCTTTTCTGGACTTATCTGTTATAGCACCCAGAGTTATCTTAATTACCCCCCACCCCCACCATAAAGCAATAAATTGACATTCTGGTTTGCACAGCGGTCTTGTGGAATTTATAATTCCAGTCTGTCACTGAGACTGTACCTGCAAATACACTGAAAAATCCTGTTGTAAGAACCAGGAAGCTGAGAATCAGACCCTCTTCTTCCAAAAAAACAAATTAAACAGAATAAAACTTGGAGCCAGGGGCCCAGCCAGCACTTAGCCACCACCTTGCAGGTGTCCCCATTAAGCTGTCTCTCCCACCCCACCCACATTTCCCCTTGTACCAGCAGAGGCCAGTAGCAGGGAGTGGGAGGCAGCAGGACCAGAGAGAATACGAGTTAGTTTCCCGCTTCTGGTGGCAACACCTGGGTCCTTTGCTCTCCTTCAAGAGGAGACATGGTGCCTGCAGCCAAGGAGGATGGGCGACAGAGCTAGGGTATCCAAGCTGCCAGCCCAGCTCCACTGCCCAGCATTCCCTCTGCTACCACTCTGGTCACCAAGCGCAGCATAAGTGGCTCTTTCCAGGGGAGCTTAACCATGCAAACCTGACCCGTGCAGGTGCAACAAGGCCTCTCGGTCCACACCAGCTCTGAGATCCTTGGTGGCACAAATGTGATCTGTTGGACAGTCGACCCTTGTTGTCTGAAGTTCATGAGAGCAAGAGTAGTGGAGGATGCTGGGGTAGGAGGCTGAGGTCAGATTGCAAAGTCCACAGAGCACCACGAGAAGTTTGGACCCCACCCTGGGGTAAGGAGGTGGCTGTCCGCAGTGGTTCGAAGATCTGTGTGTTAGGATGCTAACTTGGAGCAGTGCCCGCAGGGAGTAAGAACACAGTGAATGCTTCTGTAGCTGAGGGAGAGCACAGTTCAGTATCAGCACTCATCACGTAATGTGTTTCAGTCTCTCCCTCTCTCTATTACACACCCTCCCCCTCTGCTTCCCCAGCTCTATAAACAAGGACATTATGGATGGCTGGTTTCCAATGGGCTCCCCAGACAGCAGACTCTATGCAGTGTTCTGCGGCACAAGAATCAACCAATGAAGACAGAGGTCACTGAGGTAAGGACTGGAAGTGCCACATGTGATGTCAGAAAAAAGCCTACTTCAGCCACACAGATCGTGCCACATCTTCAGTTTGCGCCCCATGAGTGGAGGCCCCTGCCTTTGGCCAAGGATGCCAGCTAGTGGCACAGTCAGCAGGCAGTTCTGCCTGTCAGCTGATGAGGGAGAGATTTCGAGCCAGTGAGGCTTCCCTGGAATCCAGTTTTCTTTTCATGTTTTTCTTCCTTCTTTTCCTTTTCTTGCCTGGCCTGAGAATGTTCTTGGAAGCCTGTGGTCTGCAGAAGTCCTGGGGCATCATTTGTATCAGCAATAAATCCCTCAGCTCAGGTAGGAAAGTCGAGGGAGAGTCCTGGGAAATATGGCGGCTTCGCATCCACCCCTACTGGGCCAGCTCAGAGCTCTGCCCAGGGAAGGAGGCAGAATTGCATCAGATGCTCTCCCTGCCCAGAGGTGAGAGTCAACCAACACGAGCCAACATGACACCAGGGCAAGGTCAAGACGACAACAGGTCGGGACAGGATTTAGCCAGGGTCTAAGGAGCTTAAGACAATGTACATTAAGGAGAGAGAAACTGATGTGAGGGCAGAGACTTCTGAGAAAGCTTTGTGAAAAGAATGGGGTTCGAAGTAAACACCCCAGTAAGGTGTGACATCTGATATGCCTGTAGTCCTACTAGAGGAAGGCTCAGGATGGGCTAAATGGGGGCAAAGACCCACTGGACAGAAATCCAGATCTGCACAAATTCCCACTCCTTCTCCTGGCCCAAGGCTCAGGCTCGGGACCCCCATCCGTCCTCCCTAAGCCTCCTCTCACCTTTACTCTGACCTGCTGCTGCCTCCTGGGCAACCCCTGTTCCTACAACCGGATTTCCCCTCTGTCCTCTAAGACCTTCTGGGACGGACACTTTCCTGCCGCCTGGATGCCCAGGGGGCTTCCTGGCTCCGGTCTCTGTAAGACACCTCAGGGCTTCCTTAGTTCAGAGAAGAAAAAATAAAAAAGGGTTGCTCCCTCTGTGTAACACCCGTGCTGAGTGCTGGCCCCTGAAACTGGCAGCTGCTCCTGGCGGCGCTCAGCTACCCGCCTCCCCACCTCTGCCCCAGGGACCTGGCCCGTCAGCCACAGGCCTCAGAGCGCTAGCGTTCGGGGGCCCGCCCTGCCCAGCATTCCCATAGTCCGTACCATCTTGGGACAAGATACCACTAAATAATCACTCAATGGGCCTGGAAGTTTCCAAGCAACCAGAAACTCCTAGAAGCAACCAGCCAATAAAGGGTTTATTTTTACATGAATTAGATGCCAAAAACTAAAAATCAGGATATTTGATATAAAAATCTAGATTCCCATTTAGAGTGATGATGGTTGTATAACATTGTGAATGTAGTAAATGCCACTGAATTATATACATAAGTAGGTAAAATGGTAAAATTTTATGTTCTGTATATTTTACTACAATACAAAGTTTAAAAAAAAAATTTAGCTTTTATCCCTGGCTGGCGTGGCTCAGTGGATTGAGTGATGAACTGAGAACCAAAGGGTCACCGATTGAATTCCCAGTCCGGACACATGCCTGTGTTGCAGGCCAGGTCCCCAGTAGGGGGCACATGACAGGCAACCACACATTGATGTTTCTCTCCCTCTCTCCCTCCCTTCCCCTCTGTCTAAAAATAAAATAAATGAAACCTTTTAAAAAAAATCTAGATTTTCCTCTTCTTTGAAGAATCAGACTGTTCTGTAATATTGCTTCCCATGTGGCAACACTAGCACCTTGGCCATTTCTGCTCATTTCCTATGTGGGAGGCTTGGTTCCTTTATAGGATCCGCCCAACTCTGCCTGTAGATGTTTGGGTGTGAGGCCCCGGATCCACCCTTCCAAAAGAATCTCAAGATTGGAGGGAAGTGTGGTTTTCAGGGTGGCCAGCTCTCATCCACCTACCTACCCTGTACTTCACCTCATCCCAGGGAAGACAGCCCGGACATCGGGACTCCGGGGGTCCCGCACTCTTCTTTGGGGATGCTCTGCTGCTCCATGGACTCAGGTGTTTCCTGATTGGTTAGGAAAGACCCGACAATATCTCAGTGGTCAGTTGCATGGAAGACCTGTTCTCTGAGTCTGTCTTAGGGAGCAGCGAAGGAGGGAAGGGGAGCCCTGGAGTCTCACCAAGCAATCAGAGCAGAAGCAGGAGGGATGGGGGTGTGGAACGGGTGCAAGGGAGGAGAGCGGACTGGGTCTCTGGTGCCCAGAGGCTGGCACTGGGCACCCTGAGGAGGAGCCCCGGGGTTTAGTAACTGAACCATGTTATAGATCGAATTGTGCACCTCTCCCCTCCCCCAATTCATATGTCCTAACCCCAGTACCTGTAAATGTGGCCTCATTTGGAAAAAGGGTTGTTGCAGATGTAATTAATTAGTTCAGTTGAGGTCATCGGTGTGGATCCCTAACTCAATATGGTTGGTGCCCTTATAAAAAGGGAAAATGTGGACACAGAGACAAAAAAACAGGGAAAATGCCATGCGAAGATGAAGGTAGAGACGGGGTAATGCTTCTACAACATAAAGAACAGCAAAGATGGCCAGCAAACTGCTAGAAGCCCGGAGAGGGGCATGGAATAGATTCTCCCTCACAGCCCGCTGAAAAAACCAGCCCTGCCAACACCTTGATCTCAGACATCTGGCCTCCGGAACTGTGAGGCAATAAATATCTGTTGTTTAATCTACCCGGGCTGTGGAACTTTGTTACGGCAGCTCTGGCAAACCAATACAGACTCATTCCAAATGGTTCCAGGATGGGTCCCTCCCCTTTCCTGCCCTGAAACAAACATTAATGGTGAACAAGGTTTGTATATGTATGGTGGAGAGAAAAGAGGAATTATTTCTAGGCAAGAGGAGCAAGGTGAGCAGAAATAAGCACTACAGGGTGCTATTGCCATGGTGAGGGAAGGTGGGAGTCAGGTAACAATGCTAGCATTCCTGGAGGACCTCCCGTATTAAATACAAATGAGTTTGATGTTAGTATTAGTATCATGTCCATTGGTACTATCTGATAGAAAAATGAGGCTCAGAGAAGTTAAACAATATGTCCAAGATTAGGTGTGTGGGGAAGCCAGGGTTCAAAGCCAGGATCACAATAATTTGTTTTCAACTTTCCATGCAGAAGTTAAGTCTTGCCCTGATCTTCCAGTTGGCCTGGGATCCCTTGGGCATTTAGCCTGGAGTTGGGCTGAGTCCCCCAGGACCAGCCTGACTTGAAGCAGTCCCTCCATGTTAACCCCATTCCAAACGCGGCCACTGGGCAGATTCAGTGTTAAGTCAGCCAAGCCAGAGCAGAGGAGCCAGGGCCTGGGCCAAGCGCCTGCTCCAAGTGTCTCCCACAGTGACTGGTGGCTACTGCCGAGGCCACCCAGGGTGCCTGCGCACGGGCCAAAAGATGCAGGGCAGCTTGAGCACAGCCACACTTACTCTCATTGTAAAGCATCGACTACACAGCTGCTGAAGAAAGCCCGAAAACAAAACCAAACAGTCCTTCAAACATTCAGATACAGAAGAAAAGGTTAAACGCCTCTTCACCCAAGCAACAGGCCTGGGGAGAAGGAGCCAGCCCGTAGCTCCAGCTTCAGCTCAAAGCATGGGACTCGGCTGACTTGCCCATTCCCAGGGTTTTTATGATGAAACAGCACATGTGGCACTCCAAAAACTATGCGTATAAAGCCCTCCACGAGAACCTCCTTTTCGGTCTCTTGCGGCAGAGATCCCCAATAGGTCAACCTTAGACCCAGACAGGCTCCTTGTGGCTGGGGCATTTGCAATGCAGACACCATCATTCTCAGAAACACTTACATGTGGTGCTCACCATGTGCCAGGCGCTCCTGGTGCTTTATACGTGCTGATTCATTTCATCCTCACACTTAATCCCAACTTGCCCTAAATCACATAGCCATGTTCCAAGTCCTCCAGTGGACGCCTGAAATGGCAGATAGTACCAAGCCCTACATATACTATGATATATTTTAATTTATAAATTAAGCACAGTAAGAGATTCACAACAGTAACTGATAATAAAATAGAACAATTTTAACGATATACTGTAATAAACGTTATGTGATTGTGGTCCCTCTCTCAAAATATCTTATTGCTCTGTCCTTACCCTTCCCTTTGAAATGATGTGAGATAATAAAATGTCTATGTGACGAGATAAAGTGAGGTGAATGACACAGGCATTATTTCACAACATTAGGCTCCTGTTGACCTTCCGAAGACACATTAGAAGGAAGGTCACCTGATCCTGGATCGCTGAGCCACGATGATGTCGATGGTTGGGTGCCAGGTGCAGACAACGTTGATGGTTGGGGAAATTTAATATTTTCGGACCACAGTTGACCACGGGTAACTGAAACCACAGAAGTGAAATGGAGGAAAGGGGTGGCTACTCTGTGTGTGTGTGTGTGTGTGTGTGTGTGTATCCTCAAGGGTTCTCCTCCTTTGGAGAACCTGATTTGACCAGGTTTTTCATTTGATCAGTGCTGTTTCCCTGACACCTTCTCTAGGGCACAGTTACCTGTGTAGAGAATTTGAGGCAGTTCTATCTGAAGGCCAACTCTAAGTCATTTTTCAACTCAAGCTAGCCAGAAAAATACCACGACTGGGTTAAGGCCCCAAAACAAAATCAGTGAGGCATCTCTAGAAGAAAGGCTTCCCTCAAAGTGTCCCTTGATGTCATCTCAAGGCTTCGCTCACTGCACAGTGCCCTTGAGAAAGTCCCCATTTATGTCCCTACTTCATTCTGCAGGTCCTCCACAGAGAAAGGGTGAGGCGAGTTCAGGCGGCATTCCTCAGCCATGCTAAGCTGAGGAATCAGAATCGCGTGGAGGGCCTTACTGAGCCTTGTGTATGCCCTTCTTGCTCCGGTTTCTTCTCTGCCCTGGTGAAAATACAACCAAGAGAGCCTAAACGTCATGAGGCTCTTTAAGGGTTTGGAAGGTATAGTAAGTGGTCTGCTACCACTAGCAGTGAGTTTTGGGAATAAGAAAAATGTAGTCTTGAGCTTTTCATCACCTTTGTCTGTGTCTGAGCTCAGGTCATGTAACGACTTCCTAATTTTTCTTCCTAAGATTGCACAAGCCTCCTCTTGGTTTGATTTTCAGTTTGACAAAATTTAATGAACCCTCGCTGTGTGTCAGGCACTGTTCTAGGTGCTGGGGATGTAACAGCAGGGTCCTTGTCCTCGTGGAGTTTTGCCGTCAAGAGAAAAAAGGCATTAAGCAGTTTTAGTGAAGGGTAATGATTTTTACGACAGAGGAAATAAGGTGAAAAAGCAGGGAATGACTCCCAGCTGGAAGAATGTATGTGTAGATTCAGAGCTTGGACACAATATAGAGGATGAAGTGGAAAGTGGTGTGGGAGATTGGTAGAAGCCTAATGGCACAGGGGCTTCTAGATCTCCTCAGGACACTTCAGCAGCCACTTGCCACTTGTAGCTCCTGAGCACTTGCAATGTGATTAGTCCCAATTGGGGTGTGCTGTAAACACATAATACATACTGGATTTCTAAGATTGGTACCAAGAAATAACAATTTCACAACGATCATATGCTGAAATGATAATATGTTGGATCAGCTGGGTTAAATAAAAAATGACTTTTCACTTTTCTGATGTAAAATTTTACTAGATAAGTTCAAATCGTATATGTGGCTCACATTACATTTCTATTAGACAGCACAGTTCTAGACCATGTTAAGAAATCTAGACTTCGTCTATCCGGGGAACAGTGGGAAGGTTTTGAAGTGTTTTAAACAAGGAATTGACATGGCCTCATTTGTATTTTCAAAAGACTGCGGTGAGGAGACTGGGTGGTAGGGTGACAAGACTCAAGGCAGGGAGGCCGGTTACGGGGAGGCGCCATTGTTCAGGTGTGAAATGGTGGATTAGTCGGGGCGGTAGCAATGTGAGGAGAGAAAGCTTTCAAAAAATCAAATGACTAAGGCCAAGCACTCTCATTCCAGTGCGAAATAATAGGCTGAATCATATGGAATTTCCATCTTTCTCAATAAAAAATGATTGAATATTGAAAGAGCTAATAAGGGCCAAATTGGAACAACTGAGCTACCAAATACAGCATTATAATGTAAAGACTGACATAAATATCCGTAAGTCCATACTGACATAAATAACTAACTAAATGCATAAAGAAATAGTAGAGAAGCAACATCGCTTTCTTACAGAAGAATTCCAATTAATAAATAATTGAGGAAATAGGAGATCACCATTAGCGTATCACAGTTGTAGGGGAACTCAGAGATGCAACATGGCTTCAGAGTGAAGGCGTCTGGGAAATGTTGGACTCTCTGTTTAACCTTCTGCGACTGTTTAACTCTCTGTAGCCTCCGGCTTGACTGACTACCCGGAAAACTGGAATTCCACCCAAAGATAAATGTCCTGCCCCCAGAAAGGTTAATGAATGTATAAAGTGTGGATAACTGCCTGACGGTATCTGTTAACTTAGAAATGCATTGTTCTTTCTGGAGGTCTATGTGACTACCCACCATATGGTTTTACTATTAATCTTCTATAAAAAAAAAGAGACCCTGTCTTGGGAGGGGTGTGGTTTCTTCCCAGCAACCACCACTGGGAGTGCAGCTGCTTTGCCTGCGTATGTAAGTTTCTCCTATTAAAGCTCTTAGGAATTTGAATAAGGTTACATGTCAGTTCTTCAGAATCTACCCTGAATTTAGGCTTTTGGGGCTTTCCCCCAACAACAGTTAATAACCGCCTCAGGCAAGAGCCACTAAAGGATACTGAGGGGCAAAAGTTTAAGAAGAAACAAGGTTATTTGCAGTCTAAAATATCTCCCTCCAAATAATAATTATGAAGAGAAAAAGTCAATTTACTGTGGCAAATTCCAACAGGTATCACTTAGCCAAGTGATCAGGAGTAACACCACCAGTAATAGAGAGACATTATATATTCCTTGATATGATGCACTGAGGATATTACTATCTTCCCAATTAACACATAACCTTTATCTCATCATGAAAAGTCATCAGACAAACCCAAATTAAGAGGCATTCTATAAAATAATTGACAAGTCCTGCTCAAAAGACACGGTAACAACCAGACTGGAAGAAACTGGAGATATGACAACTAAATGCAGTTTGAGATCTGGATTGGGTCCTGTAATAGAAAAAGAACATTAGCAGAAAAACTAGTGAAATCCAAGTAAGTCCTGTACTTTACTTAATAGTATTGTACCAAGGTTAATTTCTTAGTTTTGCTAAGTGTTTTGTGGCTATATAGGTGTTCTAGGGGGAAGGTGGACGAAGGGTCAATGGGAATTGTTTTTAGAACTTTCTCTAGGTCTAAAACTTTCCGAAAGAATTATCTGTTGAAAGACAGCTGAATGGCAGCAATTTCACAGAGTCCAACTTAATATATGTCAGACAAGAAACAACCAAAACTGAAGCGCTGAAGCTACTAATACATTATTGTAACATGCTACAAGTGCATTTTGGGGCAACTTTGCCTCAAGATCAGAGCCTGCATAAACATTCAATTGAAACTATATTCTATTGAAATTATTTATCTACAAGGTTTCTAAGGAGAAATCTCAGATGTCAACTAGGACTAGGAAGAACACAGCAACGGGCGGCACATTTCCACTGGCCGTGTCATTACAAGGGACTGAACACTGGGTCCTTCCTCCAAGCCCACTTCCAAAGACCTGCCATCATGAGGAAGTCTAGTAGTTAGGATGGTTCAGTTTCCCAACACAGAAGCTGCAGAATGGCAAGGTCTCTCTCCCCAGAAGCTGTGTTGTAATTAGGTGGTGTCGGGTTTCCGAGAAGAGATGTGTGTCCTGTAACTGGTGCCAAGTACATTGCCCCTTACCATGGGTGGTTCAACAGTGACCCAGACTAGGTCAATGAAGTTGGGCACCATGGAAGATGTCCTCTCAACACAAGGGGATCTCGGAGCAAACTAAAACAGTAACCTCCAAAATTATACTCAATACACCAAGAAGTATTTATAGATCCTAGTTCATTTTAGTGATGAATAACTATTAAGTGTTCCTTTTCATAGGTGGATAACTTTCATGCAGCTTGAATACCAGTACGTTTATTGCATTTAAGGTGTCATTTAATGGTCTGAGCTAATCTAACTTCTGGAGGCGAACACTTTAGTCTTTAACAAGTCAGGCTTCTTTTCATTTGCCACAGCAGTCTCGTTGCTTATAATTATTCACTGTAGTGCCCTTTAACTTAATGCTATTTAAGGTTGTGCTGAGAGCCAGAGCTGTATTTCAACCCCAAATCATCAAAATGTACAAGAATGTTTAAATATTAAAACGTATTGGGCAAGCTCTTACATTGTCTAAACAGATAGATACCTGGCTTTGCTTTATATATACTCTCTAAATAGATTCATATGTTAAAGATACGCTCCTAAATTGAAATGAGGCCCTTAGAGAAATTCAGACACTAAGCCCTTTGATAGTACCATAAGTGATTAATGTCAAGGGCAGAGAATGGTTTTCAACAAATGCAATCAAACAATTATATATACCAAAGGAAATTCTTTATTGTAAACAAGATATAAAGTACAACAAAAGAAATATTGTGCAAATTGTAAATCACAAGGATTTTTTATTTATTAAAAGAAAACTTTTCCAAGGGTCCAAGAGTTTGGATATCAGGAATCTAGACCCAATATAGAGGAAAATGTTAAATGGGTAGATATAGGGACATAATTCACTATATATTTTAAACAATTTACTTTTGTTTTACCACTGTGTATATTATCCACTACACAACAGAAGATAACAGAAATACTGTTAACAAAAGTGAATGTTCTAGGAATTTTTCTACACATCTAGTTCCACATCCCCCCATAAACCTCCTATAAATTAACAGGACATTATCTGTCCATTGTGAACAATGGTCATTAACTAATTCAATAGAGCACACGTTATATCCTCATAACATAAGGGTACTTTACTGATGACATACGCCATCTTTTTCAAGGAGTTATCTAAAATTCTTCATATCCCTCTTTACAATATATATTTTCATTTTTGAAACTTTTTCTAAACAAAGTGCAGTGTATCTTAGTCTCTAGAGAAAACACATTGGTATACAATTTTCAAATCTACACAAGAAACTGCAAGCAAACCGAAGTTCAAAGCATAATAAAATGCCTAGATATAGTCATTTGTTAACCTTTCAAAACAAAAATGCAGAAAAATTGTAGCTATATTTCAAAGCAATTAAATTATTGAGGATTCCAAATCTTTGGGCCCTCTGTAGCAATATACAGCTAATCAACTCCAAATGTCAGCAATTATGTAAAAATGCTACATCTATTTAACAGCTATATCCACAAAGTTGACTGGAAAGACTAGGAACAGTAAACAAGATAACTCTAGGAAAAGATGACAATATTTGTAATAATAAAAACCAATTTTATATCTCCATCTCTGTACCGTAATGTTGATTTCCAGTCTCTACACTCTTGAAACCAGTGCTTTAGAAGAATCACATTGAAAAGTTGGTCTCAAGTATAAATGGTACAAGTAACAAATTATGCACACAAATTCAGCATCTGTGCTGCCTGTGCTGACCTCATCTGAAACCTTCAAAAAGTATTTAAAGGAGTAAAAAGCTTTCTCGTCTCTCTCATATGGTAAGAAATGAATCCTGCTACTCTGTGACGGGCCTGTGTCCACAGCACTTCTTGTCATCTAACCCAGTCTGCGCCTTCTCCTCAAGCTGTGGGGCTTCTGCTTTCAGCCCACACCGGAGGGCCACAGACTTGCAGTGGAAACATTTTTATATCACCACTGGCTCCCAACTGTGACCAAAGTTAGAGTTCTGTTGCTTCACCTTCTGATCTGTCACTGCGTGGGAGCAGCAGCTGGAGGTAGGGCAATGTCGTTCAACTTGCTCACTTCCATCTGCCAGTTTGGTAGCTTTTTGGCTGACAGATGACGCCGGGCATGCTTGGTCAAATGGTCACTCCTCATGAACCGCCGGTCACACATGGGACAGGCAAACTTCTTCTCGCCTGTGTGGGTTCGTCGGTGTCTGGACAGTTCATCAGAACGAGCAAACCTTCTTTCACAACCTTTCCAGCTACAGCTAAAAGGTTTTTCTCCTGAAACAAAAAATTCAGATTATCAGTACTATGCATTTACTAAGTCCCTGTAAATTACACACTTAATTGTATCTAAAGACCTTTTAAAAGTAAAAGCTACTAAATTAATAAACTGTCAAGTAAATAGTATACATGTATTTACTATTTTCAACTTTCACCATCGCCTTGATAAATCTTCCCATAATAAAAGCCCCAAACAAAAAGGTTTTCCGACTTCAACTACAGTACAAAGACTTTAACAATAATTTATTTTTAAAAACTTATTAAAGTAGCTACTCAAGATGTTTAAAGAAACATCACTTGAGAAATTAAAACAAAACACCTTAATAGAATCTTTTAGAAGAGCTTGCACAGGTAAACATCATCCACTGAATTGGTTAATGTGCAAGTTCTTCCTTAATATGCCTGGTTTACATCTGTGATCACTGCCAAAAAAAGTTCCAACTAAATTTCCGTAACACAGAAAAGAAATGGTTGGTACCTGTATGCGTTCTCATGTGGGCCTTCAGATGAGAACTTTTAAAGTATGTTTTGCCACATCCTGGATGGCTACAGATGTGACTTCTTATCCTTGATGAGTCAATCTGAGGAGTGACTTTGGCTGTCGAAGGGGAAAACCCTGGAGCAGGTGCAATGGGAGAGAGTCTGGTGCCATTTGGGCTCACTACTGGAGGCTTTGGGTTCTGGACAACTGGTTGGGGTACAACAAACATGACAGCGCCTTTGGGCACTTGAGTGCCCATGAACACGACAGGTGGGCAGACTGCTGGTGGCTGACTCGGCGGAGTGCTGGGAACAACTGTTGTCACAACAGGGTTGTTTGCAGGGAGGGGAACCATCTGACAGATGACCGACATAGGTGGCACTCCCCCTGTTGATACTGCTGCAGGTGGAGAAACCAATACTGACTTTTGTTGGGGGGACACTGGGGCTGCCTGAGATCTACAGATGACTGTCTCTGAGGAAGGCACAGAAAAGTCATAAAGTACAGCACTTGCTTTCTCATCAACATCTGTTACTGTGTTTCTCTCACATTTCGATCTGTTTGGTGACACAGCTGCACAAGGTATGTTTTTTCTTGCAGCCTCAACATTTAGGCGGGCTCTTCTTTGAAAAGAATTGTCCTGACAGCTGAGGATGCTGGCTGCCTTCACTGGGCAGGATCGGTGGTTACACAGCTGGGCATCAGCTGTGTGACGAATCACACTTGTTGCCTGAGCTTTGGGGAGTTTGGGGACGGGTACTGTGCTCTTATCTTCCTCTTTGAAAGGTGCAGCAACGCGAGGCTTGGGAGTATCTGAGAATGATTTGAGGTGTCCGGTAGATGGCGCTGGTGCCATCAGATTCGACACTTGAGAGGGTTCAAAGTCGGAAGGACTGTAAGGTGGAGTCAAACACTACAAAGAAATGCACAAGCAACTGTTAGAGAAATTTAAAGGAGTTCATTATGAAAATTCTAAGAAATTATATCATTTACAGTCATCTTAAAAACAATTACTTACAAATGCTGGGATGGTATGAAAATCAGGTGTACCCGGGAGCAGATTCTCTTCCTCTGACATATCAGATACTGGAGTAACAGGTCTATTTTCAACATATTTCTTAAAATCAGACTTCCAACTGCAGCTCATTGACATAAGTGCTTCTACAGCTTCGAAATCACTTTTCTCTGCAGTTTTGTTCCAGGAATACACACTGTCTTTTGATCTTTCAGAGATCATTTCCATTCTTTCCTCCTATAAGAAAAAAGAAAAAAAAGATTAAATGTTTTTAAGCATATTTACACTGTGCAATTTTTTCTTTTTTTGCTAATTGCAAAACTTTCCAAATTAAAATGTGAAATATTTTTCCTCTCATCCCAGTCTGATGGTAATGGGAATAAAATCTTCCTCAATCTTCCTCTAATATTTATGCTTGAACACTGATATCCTATCATTAAGAGGACCAAGGCCAAAGGCCATCGGTGGATTTGTGATCCAAAAAAGAGAAGTAGTAGGCTTAGGAGAAAAAAAATTACATTCTTTTCAGAGTAGTCACTTGCAACTGGGGTCAGACAAAATAAGGGTAGGCTCTGTAGAAGTTTTCTATTTTGAAGACTTCCTTTAAAAATGCAATGCAGTAGATAGAGCTCTGGCCTGTTTATATGGATCTGACCTTTGAAAAGTCACTTTGTGCTTTATGGTAGTCAACAGAATAAAAAAAACCTTCCGAGTCTCTTTCAAATTAGTTTATTAGGTATTTG
Source organism: Mormoops blainvillei (assembly GCA_004026545.1). Lineage (NCBI taxonomy): Eukaryota > Metazoa > Chordata > Mammalia > Chiroptera > Mormoopidae > Mormoops > Mormoops blainvillei. Next base: position 1,895 of record PVJD01014079.1, on the reverse strand, counting down.
AAATCTAACTTTTTTGAAAACTTGATTAGCTATGGTAAAGAAACATAAAGTGAAACGCATGGAAAAAATCCCAAAACTAAGTTTCAATTCCTTCATATTTGTGTTCCTTTTACTGGATGTATTTTAACACAACAGTTTGCTCTTCACAACCAAGAGCAGCTAATGCAATAGTACTAAAAAATGGATAATCAGAAAAATCAGCAATTCTACTCGGAATTCGCAAAAACCCTGGCTGCAAGGAGTTCGCAATAATCAAAATAGAATTATTTTACTTTTTTAAAGAGCTATTTGATGACAAGAGTAACAGCACATGCTTTGTATTCATACGTACAAATCATATCAAGTGTTCAATGCTTCATATTAAAGTTCCATAGGCTGCACTTTACAAGAATTGTCACCACCTACCAGCTCTCCCATTTTCCATCAATGAGATCCCAGTCTTTCTCTCAAACTGGAGATTGTGTAAAATTACTGGAAACCATTCTTTACGTTACAAGGTATTCTCAACGCTCATTTTTAAAAAGGCATAAACCCTTTGGGTTGAAATGCTTAGAAAACCAGCCACTGCTCTAGAAATACTGGTAACAGTGCAATTGCATAATCGAGCACGCCTTTATGTAAGCTGCAATGGACAGCGCATGTATGTGTAAAAGCCTCAAGATGCCACGCAAAGAAAGGAAAAAGAGAAAAGGCCGGCAGCAGGGAAGAGGAGTGTGAGCTGGAAGAGAAGCAGGGAGGGCAGGAAAGGGAGTGGGGCGGGAGGGAGGAAAGGGAAGCGCGGGCGGAGGCGCAGGCGGGGGAGGCAGACGAGGAGGGGGAGGCAGACGAGGGGCGGGGGCGGAGGCGGACGGCGGGGGAGATCCTCGCTGGCGGGGACAGACGGATGGGGCCGCCCTAACCTCAATGAGGCTGCTGGGTGAGTCACTGGGAACATTCCTCGCAGCTCGCACGTCCCTGCATCCCTGCCCCCGCCATAGGCCAGCCAGCCCGGCGGCCCCGGCCCGGATTGGCTGGGCCGCCAGGGCGGGGGCGGTGAGAGGAGGGGGCGAGGCATGTGAACAAAGCGTGATCAGCGGCTGCTCCCGGCAGCGCAGGAAACGTGAACTGGGAATTGCCGCGCCGTCACCTTTCACCTACTTCCTGAGCTCTAGGCCCCCGCCCTCGCGCCAGCCCCGGGGAGGGGCCGCGGGCGCCGCCGCCAACCGCCCGGCAATGCGCGCCGGAGCCCGCAGGGAGGGGCGGGGCCGCAGGCGCCCTACTCTGGGAGCGCCCGCCCCTCCCAGCTCGCCGCGGTTCCCTTAGGAACCGACAGCGGGGCCGGGCCTCGCTCCCGCCCCTGGTGGAGGCCGGGGCTGGGTCACTCGGGGACGAGAAGCTCCCCGGGCGCACCCCCTCCCGGCCCACCCCCGGTCTCCGCCTCAGCAGCCGGGGGAGGAGCCGGGTCCCCGCGGAAACCCGGCCCCCGCCCCCTCCCGGCCGAGCCCTCGGTGTTTCCCTCCCACGCCGCCCGGGGGACCTCAGACCACCCGGTCTCTCCCAGCAGACGCGGCGCACCCTCCCCCAAATCCGGCAGCTCCGGCCCCCGCCCCCCGCGCGTCTCCACAGTATCCCAGACGTGCAGCCCCCACAGGCCCGGGTTCCAGACGCGCGGCCCCAAGGCCTGCGGCTCCCGCCTAGACATGCGGCCCCCGCGTCTCGCGGCGCTACCTCCCCCCCCCCACCCGCCCACTCTCCCTGCCCTGCTGCAAGGTCCCGCTTTCCACCCTCCCATCCCCGAAGCTGCTCCCCACCCCCTCCAAGAGGTTCACAGAAGGCGGCCACCTGCCCCCCGCTGGTGGCAACTCCTCGTCCCCCTCCTAGGCTGTTTGCACCCCGCGTGCCATTCCCCCGCATCC
>PVJD01014078.1:0-30812 GCA_004026545.1 Mormoops blainvillei | reverse complement strand
GGCTGGTGTGGCTCAGTGGATTGAGTGCCAGCCTGTGAACCAAAGGGTCACCGGACTGATTCCCAGTCAGGTGAGTTGCAGGCCAGATCCCCAGTTGGGGGCGTGTGAGAAGCAACCACACATTAATGTTTCTCTCCCTCTCTTTCTTGCTCCCTCCCCTTCTATCTAGAAAAATCATAGGAAAATGTTTGAAATTGCACTGCACACTAAGGTAAACAGAAGAGGCCGCTATGGTAAATGACCAGCTGGGTACCCTGGCTGCCGGGGACCTTTTTGGCTTTCCCCTGGAGCTGAAGGAATGACTTTGTCGGGCAACCCTATTTGCAGAGCCCTCTGTACCATAGCGCTCCAGCTGGGAAGCTCTGTACCATGAAACAATTAAAAAGCAGGACGTAGCAATATGTGGCAAACCCAAGTGGTTGACTACCCAACACCCATTTCTCCCCAACCACCTCAGCTAACAGCCCCTGATCTCATTCAGATATGCACTGTCTTTAGAGGAGGTAGGCCCCAGCCTTAGACCCAGCTCCCTCTCCAGTAGTCATGACTGATCCAAGCTAGGCTTGGCGGGCCCGTTTCCCTTGCCAGTTATAGCCTTAGTCTAAGGCATGTAATAAATGTCTGGCCAAAGAGGAGGGTAAGAAGTCTACTCAGAGACTTTTGGAAAAGATTTTCATCACACTTAAAAAAAAAAAAAAAAGACATTGAAGAAAAACATTCCCTCATCTGCTTCTAGATGCTGTCATATCTGTGTGGCACTCCCAGAATTGTGGAACTGTGTGGGAAGTTAACCTAATGAAATCAAAGAAGGGAAAGTGGAGGTACCTGTTCCTTGATAGCATTTTCGAGCCATTAAATTAACCAATCCTGTTACCTATCTAGAAAACCCACTGTGCACCAAACTCTTTAACACAGGTTATCTCCTCCAACCCCCACATTTGTCCTCTGACAGTAGATATTGATATCCCTTTGCAATGGATGAGAAAATTGGATCTATGAAAACTAAGTCACTGGCTGAGTTTTGACGCACTCAAACTAGGGTCTCCCTGACTCCACAATTCACCTTTTCTTTCACTGAAGTTGGAAAGGTCACTGAAACACCCTGAAATGTACAGATACACAGAAAGAAGACAATGCTGGCAAAAGATAATGTTAAACCCATCTCCTCAACCACCCAAATTTTATCAATCTTGCAAAGAACCAATTGAGGCAGATGAAAGAGGAACAGATTCTGTCCAGTGCTAACTTTAGCCAGGGAATCTGTGTGTAAAGAGGTTTCCTGAGTCTGATGCAAAAAATCCTTGATCCACAGTGTCAGAAACAAAGAAGCTTAATAAATAAATATAAGCCATCTATTTATAACTAGGGGCCCCCTATTCACTCTGCCACTTGGCCAAATGGTTTAACCCTATCCGAGCCCCTGCGTCCTGTAAAATGGGTAATTACAGCATTATTTTGAAAGATTCTATGTGATATGGCTTGCAATGTGCTTAGAACATTATTGGGCACTTCAGCACTCAACGTATTATAATTGTCATCATGAGTACGCTGGAGATCTTTTTTTAAAAAATGGAATATAACTTATTTGAAAATGTGTCAAAAAAAAACAACAAGGACTGATGGGGTGTCGTGTGATAGAGGTATAGTAAAATTTTAATGATAGGAAGTTAAAATAGTAAAAAGCTAATGGCAAAATGCTCACTGTAAAATCCTTTCAACTTTCTGCATGTTTGAAAATGTTCATAATACAACGTTTAAAAAATCGCATTGTGGTACGCTTTGGGAGGAGTGAGAGCTACGTTTTGTTTTAATAGAAAAGGTATACGAAAAAAAATGGGCGAGATCTCTTTCAACTTTGTCCCGCCTTTGGGCTGTGGGCCGTTGGTAATGCTGCTTGAATGAAATCATCGAGGACCGCTTGCGAAATACCAAATCCTCGAGAGCGAGGCCCAAGGCTGCCAAACCCTTGCAACGGACAGGAACTCGCTCCAAGCTCCCCATCCCGCGTCGGTGCCCAGGAGGTGGGGCTGGCGAGCCCCGGCGGAAACGCTGCTCGGCCGTTACCAGGGGGCTCCGGGCTGGCCCAGGCCGCCTCGCGCCGCCTGTAAGTATTTTTGGCGGGGCGGGGAAAAAAAAGCATCAAATTTCAAAAAAAAAAAAAAAAAAAAAGCACCCAAAACCCCACAGCACCGCGCGCGATGGGCGCCCTTTGGCTGCGGGAGCGAGTGGAGGATGCTGGGAAGGAGGTAAAATGGCCACCGGCGGCGGCCCGGAGGAGGAGAGGAAGAGGGGGCGGTCGCAGCTTCTGACCCCCGCGCGCCCAGCAGTCCGGGTCGAGGAGAGCGAGGGCGGCCGCGAGAAGATGGGCTGGGCCCAAGTGGTGAAGAACCTGGCCGAGAAGAAGGGTGAGTTCCGCGAGTCGCGGCCGCCGCGGCGGGAGGACGAAAACAGCAGCGGCGTGGGCGGCGGGCTTGGCGCCCCCGCCCTGGCAGCGCCGGGCCTTGGCGACTTCCCCCCAGCCGGCCGCGGGGACCCGAAGGGTCGTCGGAGAGACCCGGCCGGCGAGGCGGCCGATCCCCACAAGAAGAATGGCGGCGCGGCAGAGGCATGCAGGAGGAAGAAGGCCGAGGGGGCAGCCATGGCGACCCCGGACAGGCCCGGCGCGGCCGAAGACACGGCCGAGCGGCCGCCCCAGGACGAACCGGGGACTGCAGCGGCGGGCCCCGTTGCTGGCCCGAGCAAGGGCCGCTTCCTCGTGCGCATCTGTTTCCAGGGAGACGAGGGCGCCTGCCCGACCCGGGACTTCGTGGTCGGCGCGCTCATCCTGCGCTCCATCGGCATGGACCCCAGCGACATCTACGCGGTCATCCAGATCCCGGGCAGCCGCGAGTTCGACGTGAGCTTCCGCTCGGCCGAAAAGCTGGCCCTGTTCCTACGCGTCTATGAGGAGAAGCGCGAACAGGAGGACTGCTGGGAGAACTTTGTGGTGCTGGGGCGGAGCAAGTCCAGCTTGAAGACGCTCTTCATCCTCTTCCGGAACGAGACCGTGGACGTGGAGGACATCGTGACCTGGCTCAAGCGCCACTGCGAAGTGCTGGCCGTGCCTGTGAAAGTGACCGACAGGTTCGGGATCTGGACTGGCGAGTACAAGTGCGAGATCGAGCTGCGCCAGGGGGAGGGTGGCGTCAGGCACCTTCCGGGAGCCTTCTTCCTAGGGGCTGAGCGGGGCTACAGCTGGTACAAGGGGCAGCCCAAGACGTGCTTTAAATGTGGTTCCCGGACCCACTTGAGCGGCAGCTGCACCCAGGACAGGTGCTTCAGGTGTGGGGAGGAGGGGCACCTGAGCCCTTACTGTCGGAAGGGCATCGTGTGCAACCTTTGTGGCAAGCGAGGACACGCCTTTGCTCAGTGTCCCAAGGCAGTTCACAATTCCGTGGCAGCTCAGCTGACCGGCGTAGCCGGGCACTGAACGCCCACCTGCTTGCCAGGGTGACTACAGAGCCAGTTTATCCCTCTTAAGTGCCAAAACTTTTTTTCAAACCATTTTTTATCGTGTTCGAAGGAGATCTTTTTAAACTTGCAAAAGAAATCTCTTTCTGCCTTCTTAAATCGAGTTTACTCCATTACAGCCTTTTCTGAATTGATGACTCTGTCATCAGTTACGACTACCGAGAACTGTAGTGTGCAGATACGTTGCCAGACCCTTTCTGTTTTTTCGTTTTCGTTTTTGTATTCGGGGATTATTATTATTTTTTTGTACTTGTTACTTCGTACGCCTTGTTTTCTCCCCAGATTTTCACCCTTTGGGCTGCCTGGCTCAATTTTAAGCCCTAGCACTAGGTACTGAAGCCCAGCACATGGTAGGCACTCCATCAGTGTTTATTGACTTGAAAACATTGTTGATTTGGGCTTCTGTCAAGGTGTCTAGCTTTTGCAGCTCTTTCCCTCCCTTTTAATTTGCTGCTTCTAATCTGTGTGGTCTGAGAATTTGTGAAACCAGTGTTGTTAGAAGTGTATGTAATCTGAATCAATAAGCTCTGAATGGTGGCCAAGGGCCTCTCTTATGGCATTAAGATGCATGGACTTTGTGACAGCTCTTTTTGGTGGCTTAGAAGCCATTTTTCACGGAATCATGGAATCTGGAATTTTCCTGTAGGAAAGGACCTAAAAATTGGTTTCCACCAATCCCCTGGTTTTCCAACAGTGAAATAGGCCCCAAGAAGTTAAATGACTGGGTCAAATCACATAGCTGTCTGGTGCCCACGCTAGCCTGGAGTAGAGTTCCCTGACCCCAAGCCCGGTGCTCATTCCACTACCTCTCACACTTCACAACATTTTTCCTCAACACTTGAGGGCCCAGGAAGTCTGATCTCTGCAGAATAGTTTGCCCAGAGGAATGCTGAGAAATCCTCGGGGGGAGGAAGCAGGAAAACAAGGTTTAGCAGGGGCTTCTGAATACTTGACATACAGGAAAGGGACAAAAGAACATAACCCAGGGTGCACTCATTGCTCCCTGGGGTGCCACATCTGGACTAAAGTGTGCCTGATCTTTTGGGGCCTTACCCTTCCCCACTCATTGCCACCAGTGACAAATGGGGGTGTTCCTGTGGAAGGAAACCTACCAAAGGTTTACATTTGCACCTTAGCCTCAATAGCTAGAAATGCCAGAGAAGCAGCTAATGTAGTTCATCTGCAACCCTCTGACTCCCAGGAGAAACGATGTTTTAAACCAGAATTACAAGTGAATTGTTAACTCCAAAATGTACTTGCGAAACAGGCCAAGAGAGAGGGCTTTGGGTCAACTGTTACCAAGTTAAAGGAGAAAAGACAATACACTACTTTTAGTTTTTGTCTTCCCTTTGCATTATGTTTTGCTATTTCCGTGTGGCGTAGAATGTAAAATCCATTGTTAAAAGTTTTGTTCTGAATAAATATTTATCTTTTGTATTGCTAACACTGCTGTGTTATTTCCTTTCAAAGTGTTAGGTGAATGGGTACACAGACCCTAGTTCAATCCATACTTCCTACACACCATTTGTTTACCCTGCAAATACAATTCCAGCCCCTTCTGGCAACACTTAGCACCTACTCTGTTGTGCCAGGTCCTTTGGAGTTGCTCCCCCACCCCCAAACCCACTGTGCTAATCACTTAGCACACTGTTAAAACTCAAGTTTCAAGTCCCTAACTCTGCTCCGAGGAACCCGAATCCCTGGAGCGAGGAAAACCATTTTTTAGCAAGCATCCCCATGCAGTTCTGATGGGCTGCCAGGTTTGAGATCACAGTTGTGAATGGTACTAAGATAGTGAGAGGGACTCTGTCGTTGGAAAATTACAAACCAGTGGGAAGGACAGAAGGAAGATGTCAGTTTTGTGGTCTTCTTACAATTAGTGTAAGTGCAGAATTGGATACCAAGTATTCACGGGCTTTTAAAAAATGCCATCTCTTCCAGCTATTAAGGGAAGAAGAGAGAAAGAGTTCAGGACTCTTCCTGGAGAGCTGACTCATTCCAAGCTAGTTCTGGAGACTTTCCTCCACCACACCAGACCCAACCCTCTGAAGAACTTTACAGATCTGAGATGTTGAGGTGATCCGGTTCTAAGAAATATCCCAGTGTATTGATTCTCTGAGTTAGTGATTTCAGGGTATTTCCAGAGCTGATAAGGTGTAGTTGGGGCCTAGTTGGCCCTTGGGAACCCTGCTTTTCAGAGCTCAGACCCTCTCCATCATGTCTCCCAAAGCAAACAGACCCTTCCCTCCCGTATTCCTCCCTCCTGTCCTCTCCCCGTCATTTCTTTCCCTTCTCTGCCCCGGGTTTTCCTCCCTCGCAGGGCGTGGAGGCCAGTGGCCAGGAGAAAGCCTGCATTCATCATACTCCCCTCCCCCTTCTTCCTAGCCGCTCAGTGCCAAGAAGCCTCCCAGGAAGGATCTTCCCTCTCTCCGCCCCTCCCCCGCAACTCTCCTGGAGGGAGCAGAGGAAGAAACTTTCCCTGCCCATCCCCCACAGGATCCGCTCCAGGGCCTCCTGCCCTGCGATCTGGAGAGTGAGCCGCTGGTTGCAGTGAAACAAACCTCCCCCAGCTTCCTCTCTCAATCTAGCAGCCCCCAAGTTACAATTCCTCACTGTTCATGGGCTCCAGGGGAGTGTGCAAAAACCCCCTAGCTGCCAGGCGCTCTGCATACACCCATGAACAAGACGGTGCACTTGCAGAGGGAGATAAGAAACAAATTTTTAATACAATATGAAGTACTTTTAAATACTCTGGAAAAATACAAAAAGTACAGAATTGTCTGAAGTACAGGTTTCCTATAAGAGATAACGTCTTGTCTGAAACCAGCAGGATGAATAAAATCAGGTGAAGAGGGAAGAGATATCCAAGCAGCAGAAGCGGCCCGTGCAGCCCTAGACGATGTGGCTCGGTCGATTGGGCAGCGTCCTGCAAACCGTCTCAGGTTCGATTCCCGTCAGGGTGCATGCCTAAGTTGCAGGTTTGGTCCTCAGTCGGAGTGGGCAAGAGGCAACCGGCCTATCCACGTTTCCCTCATATCTTTCTCACATCAGTGTTTCTCCCTTTCTCTTTTTCTCTCCCTTCTCCTCTCTCTGGAATCAATAAAAGAAAAAAAATTAATAAAAAGAAAAAAAGAAATAGCCTGTGCAGAAACCTAGAACACAGCATGTCCAGGCCGGCTGGAAAGTTACAGGAAGACGGGGCTGGGGAAAAGCCAAGAGGAGGTGACAGGGGCTTGTCAGTGTTATTTGGAGGTTTGAGTTTGTCCTGACACCCTTGAGTCTGGCTGCCTCCATTCCATTCATTCATTCAACATATGTTAAGGGCCAACTCTAGGCAAGGGAATAAAACAAAACAGTCAAGTCCCCTGGGGCTCAAATTCTAGAGTCACACAAATAGGTACATAATTACAAAGTGCGCTAATGCATTTAAAAAAAACATGCGGTGACACTGTGCTTAACAAGGAAAGCTGATCTGGTCTTAGGGATCAGAGATAACATCCCAGAGAACATGTCTGAACTGAGGTTGAAGAAATATATAAGGAGTTAATTGAGAAATGGGGGTGGGAATTAAGGGGTGACTGGCGTATTAACTTAAGCAAAAGGGATAGCAAGTTTAACAACTCTGTAGTAAGAGGAGCCCTGTCTAAATCTAGAAATCAAATGAAGTCCAGGTTTGGAAACAGAAACCACTCTAGTCGCTGAAGAAAGTGATAGGCCCTAGGCTGGGTATATGGAATGACTCCTAGAACACCTAGGGGAGCCACTTCCTCTCTCATAGTCAGAAAGAGCCAGGAGGTCATCCCTGGAAGGGCTGAGTCTGAGAACACACTGCCGAAGCTGCCACTCGAGGATAGGGCACTGGGATCAGAGAGCCCCGGCCAGTTCTGCCAGAACAGTGAAATGTCAAGTGAAGCCAGAGACCATGAGCTGGTGTCTGCACAGCCTTCCCTGCAAGCAGAAACAGCCAACACTACTTGACTTCTGCCGCCTTCCCACTTTGCAAATCTCATGAAATATACCTAATTGCTGGAGCCCTACTGGAAAGGAAATATTGTAGCTTTCCTGCATGTATAGCACAGGAAGGCACATAAACAGAGTGGGAATGGATGTTGTTTGCCAACTGACCATAACCAGCCCAGCCAGTGTGGCTACAATAGAGGGGTTTGGGGAAGGGGCAGACCGCGGGCAGGGATGATAGTATGAAGTAAAGCTGGAGATCTTAAGGGTTGTGGTCAGCCAAGTTTAGAATTATTTTTTGAAGAAGTAGTGAGCCAGCTGAGCTGTGTGGCCTCAGGGAACAAGTAACAGGCAAAAGAAGGGCCCTTGGAGCTTAGGAGAAAGAAACAGGCAAGGAAGCATCTGGGGAAGGGGTGGAGAGAGGCCGGGCGCACCCACGTAGGTGCATGTACGTGCGTGTGTGTGAATGAGGGAGAATCCCAAGTTTGGAATGAAGGTCTGGAGTTTGATTCTGGATGTGCTGAATTTGAGGTCTCCATAGACGATGTCTAAGAGAAGGTGTGGAAGAGGTGATTCAGAATACACAGTCTTAAATTCTAAATTCTAAAGAGAGTTCTGGGTTTGAGAAATAAATATGAGTCCTATAGCAAGAGCTTTCACACTCTTTATCCACACTCCACATAAGATGTACATTTTGTATTGCAGCCATCAGACATGTCTGCACATGTATATTTATATAGAAAAACATGTATGAGATTATATATATATATATATATATATATATATATATAGCCTATGGCTAGTGCCCTGATATTTTTTATTCTATTGCTTCATTATTTTATGAATGTTTATATGACCCATTAAATTGATTTTACAATGTCTTAATGGGTCATGAGAAAAAGCAGAGGGGAGAAGGATTACAGCAAATTGGTTCGCACCTTAAGCAACTCTTGTGAGAGTTTTCCTTGATGGGAAAGTATATCACAACAAATTAATAAGGGACAGCCAGAAAAGAGAGAAGGAAAACAAGAGTGTAGAGACATATAAACTGGGGGCAGAGAGTTGCAAGTGGCAGGGATTAACAACTGTATTGAGTGCTGCAAGAGATCAAGTAAAATTGACTTTGAGAAATGTCAAGTCAGAGATTGAAAAGTACTTACTGAATTGAGTAATGTGGACGTTACTGGTGGGGGCCTTTTAGAGTAGGATGGTGGGGGCAGAAGACAGACTAAGGAAAAATAATCTTAAAATGCCAATCCAACTCCTTTAACAGGAGACTCCTGGGCTCCTCTGGGACTTTATGCTCAGACAGAAAGAATGCCCATTACTTCTCTTCATGTCCACTCAGGTACGGTGCCGACAAGAGGAGCTCATTGCGTGGAGTGGTACAAGAGGAAGCTAGAGATGAGCAGGGGTCAGATCATACCACGTTGAAAGTGGAGTTCTGTGAGAGTGTACCAGACACGTGCAAAGCCAATGGATACGTACAGCACCACCTGGGCTCATCGCTGGGACTAAGAATATTTGGAGAGGACAGGTTTCATAAATATACAGTTATATTATAGAAAAGAATGGAAATTTTGCAGTGTTTTAAAATAAAACATGGACTGACGTCTTTGGAAAGCAGTTTGTTTGGCACTATTAACATCTAAATTCACATATCCTTTAACACAGCAATCATTTATAGGAACTGAATCTATCACTAAACTTGGACATGATCACAAAAAGGAATGTACCAGGATGTTCACTAAAGCATTACTTGGGGTACCAAGGACTGAAAACAATCTGATTGTCTATCAAAAGGGAACTACTCAGATAGTCTATGGCACATCCAAATAGTAGAACACTATGCAGCTGTTCAAAGGAACAGTTCTATATATATTAATATGGAACAATCTCTAAGACACCTTTTGAAGTGAACAAAAAAAGTATGGTATGCTGTTTACATTTTAATTTTACTTTTTCAGCTTTATTGAGGTATAATTGACAAAATCATTAGATGTAAAGTGTTCAATGTGATTTATATATGTTTCACAATTTTAAGTGATGGAATAAATATATATACTTATTTATGTACTAAATAACTCTGGAAGGATATTAATGAAATTGCTAACTGTTGTAGCTTCTGAGAAGAGCTAGATATCAGAGGTTTGGGATGGAAGGAAAACTTATTACTCCCTGTGTTTTTGTTTTGGTTTGGTTTGGTTTAACTATTTCATGTATTATCTCTGGCCAAAACCGAACAACAAAAATCAGTGCAAAACAGGACTTCAAAGAAATTCCTGTAGACCCTGAAAAGGCAGGAGGCCATTTCCTCTGAGTTTAAAAATAAGAAGCTTTAATGGGAAAGTTTAATACTCTACAGCAACCAACTCTGGTGTCCCTGCTTCCAAGCTTGGTCTCCTTCAATGCAAAAAAAAAAAATAGTCCTCAAAATGAAATTCGATCCCGTTACTCTGCAGCTTAAAGACCTTCAAAGACTTTGTGTTCTCCCTGGGGCCCTAGGCCCTACCTCCTCTGGGCCTCACCCCTTAACCCTGGCTGGGCTCCTGCCAGTCATTCCAGGAATTCACCCTCCCGGACAAGGTTAACCCTTACCTTCCCCAGCGCTCAGCTCTGATGCCACTTCCTAACTGCACCCCTCCCCAACCTTCTAGACCCTCTCTCTTACATTTTCCTCTCCTCCCAACAGTTACTGCAGGGACAATGACATGTTTATTTATGCCATGGTTTGATTGATATCTGCCTCTCTCAATTCTGAGGTCCAGGGAGATAGGGACCATGGCTTTTTTGTTCCAGCATTTAGCACTGTGCCTGAAACACTGTAAAAGCCCGGTAAATATTTATGGCATGAATGATCTAGAAATCACTTGGTTGAGGTTACAGATCAGGACATGTGTCTACTTGTCCCTATTTAATGATACCCTTAAGCAAAGCCATCATTGACTCTATACTGAAGAGGGACTTATCTATTCATCTTTAAAAAGTTACTTCACTCCTTCAGTCTTCTCACATTTGCTGAGTCTTTCTTTCAGCATAGGAGGTCAGGCCCATCGTCGCTACTTCTCTGAGGCAGTATCACTGAAACTTAGCCTGTACGTCACCTGGCACTACGAGGCATGGAGGAGAGCACCAGGATCCTGGATTCCCAATGCCTGGCTTTGACACTCTCTTACCCCTAGTAAAAGTAGCCCCTGCCCTGAGCCCTCACTACCTGTCCTCAGAGGACAGGGTGAGGATTCTGTAGGCACAAGAGGAACTGCCTACCCACAGTCTTTGCCCTCCCTTTTTTTTTTTTTTTTTTAAGATCCTTACCGCAGGACAAATTTTCATGGCTTTTAGAGAGAGAAGGGAGGGAGAGACAGAGAGAGAGACAAAGACACACAGAGAAACATCGACTGGTTGCTTTCCGTACCCACCCCAACCGGGAACCTAACCCACGACTGAGGTATGTGCCCTAACTGGGAATGGAACCACAATCTTTCAGTTTAGGGGACTGCCCTGCCTTTCTAGAACAGTCTCTGAGCCCCCAGAATTCCCTTCCAAAATATCCCTCAGCTTGTTTACAGAGCCTTCATGGACCTCATCCTTGGGTGCATCTCAGCTGTGGGCAAATTGCACCGTCCGATGTACACTTGATAGACATCAGGCTTAAGTCTCAAAGTAGCTCTTTGCAAGACAGCTTGGATGTGGTGTCCCCCGCTGATAGGATGGGGGGTAGCTGGACAAAGGCTGGATGCAGGATCCAGGGGGTAGCTCTCTTTGGGCCACACATTCTGGCCCAGAACTCCAAGGCTCTTGGAATTCTAATTTGAACCTGGCCTTCCAGGTTTTTATAAAGGTGTATTTGTCAAGGAGGAGAATAGAATATATTTCATTTAACACATTACTGTAGACTGATGTATAACTTCTATTTAGAGGCACACAGTATATGTGAGACTCCAGTTGTACTCTTGTACTGGGCTCTTCAAATGCCCGGTTGGTTGTGTCATTTCTTAGCTACATAACCTTTGCAGGACTGTTTCCTTACCAGAAAAATGGGTTTAATGGCAACTGCCTCATCGGGGCTGGTGAAAAAAATGAAATGAAACAATTCACGTAAAGGGTTTGGCAGAGGGCCAGGCCCTTAGTAAATAGTAATTATCATTGCTATTTTTTCCTTTTTGCCTTCTGGCTACCATCTTCCACGCTTTTCTATACGACATCCAAACTGGTCTCTTTTGGGGGATTTCCACACTTTTCCTCCCTCCTTACCCACACCAATAATGATAACGTCCCAATTCTCTCCACCTAGTCAAATCGTTTCCCCTTCTTCGATTATGATAATAGCTACTGGTGAGGGCAGTTTACTGTTTCAGATATTGTATTAAGAACTTGACATGCAGTATCTCCGTTCAGTTCTGACACCAACTCAGTGAAGTAGGTACTGTTTATTTCTCCCCAAACACAGAGATACTGGGATCTGGACAGCTGAAGCATCGGCAGCCGGTAATTGGCAGAGCCAACGGGAATGTGAACCCAGCGTATCTTAGGGCAGAGTCAGGATTCTGCTTCCCGCTGCCGCCCTTCTCGCGGTGCGCTGGCGACCCCTCTATCCTTCAAGCTCCCATGGCCAAGACTGCCATACTCCGTCAGCGCTAGGGGTCTGTCTGTGGACTTGCCGCCAGAGAGGGCGGGCACTTTGTCTCACGCCACGTTTCCCACATCCTGGATCCTCCCTCCTTCTCTCCTCTTCCTTTCTCCCTCCCATTGAGTACTGAGTTCTTACTCTGTGTCAGGCTTTGTGTTCGTTCACATGCGAAATGTTAACAGTGCAGAAGTCAGTGGAGAATGGAATTATATGTCATTTTCCGTTCTTCTTTATGCCTTTCTAGTTGGCTGATTTTTTTTTCCCCAGTGACCACGCAAGCCAGGTTCCTTGAACCCAGTTCAAATGTTGCTTGGCTAGGTTGGTCGGAAGAAGGCCCTGTCTCCTTAACTCCCAGCCCCCACGCCGGCTGCACCGGCCCTCAAATCCAGGCCGCCCTGCCCCCTCCGGAAGGGGGAGTTGGGGGCGAACGCCGAAATCTGAGTGGTTCTTTCAAGCCTCCGTTGCCGTAGAAACGGGCTGCACAGGCCTTGGCGGTCCATTACACCGTCTCCAGCGACACAGCCAATGGGCTCCAGGCTCCATCCTGGGCTGCGAGCTCCATCCCGGGCTCGGAGCTCCATCCCAGGCACCCCCGCCCCACAGCTGCCCGGCAGCCCACCAATGGACAGGTCCCTTAGCCTAGAGCCCGCCCTCGGCCCAGAGACACTACCAATGAACTTCGACTCTGCTTTCCCTCTAGCTTCAAAGTAGCAACAGACAGGATTTAAAAAAAAAAAAAAAGGAATTCTTCAAATTAGAAGGAATTAACAGTAAGGCCTCTGTCAGCTGTACCTTGAGTAATCTTTGGGTGGCATTTTATGTAAGGAGAACAAACTTCCAATTACACAATATAAGTTATTCTCTGCTAAATTTTAGGCAATGAAAATTTAGGCAATGGGGTTGATATCTCCTCTATGTGGATTTCTTTCATAACAGGTATGTTCATTTAATTTAAAATGATCAAGAAACTAGTCATCTTCCCTTGTTTGTATTTCAAATATAATACATACAAATTAAAGATGCTGAGTTTCTGATACTGAGTTCAGGAGACATTGATCTAAGTAATTGGTAGCTGACTTTTGTTAGACAATTTATCTCCTGGATTCAAATTATATTAAAACTGTAGGACAAATGAATGTTTCTCTTAATTTTTTGAAGAAGTTCCATTTTTAAGGCAGGCTGTATAATGGCTTTGATGCTCTAAAGTCTAAACTAAATGTCTTTTTAAAACCTAGTGCCATTTTTAAATATATAAACTTTACTTTCTAGAACAGTTTTGATTTATAGAAACGTTGAAAATACAAAGTATTTTTTATGTCCCATCCATTCTGTTTCCTCCATTATTCACATCTTACATTTATATGGCACATTTGTACAATCAGTAAACCAATATTGACTGTTATTAACTAAAGTTCATAGTTTATTCAGATTTCCTCAGTTTTCACTTAATGTCCTTTTTCTATCCCAGGATCCCATCCAGACTCCATACTGCATTTATCTCGTATCTCCTTAGGTCCCTCCTGGCTGCGGCAGTTTCTCAGACATCAACAAGACTTATCCCTGTTGGTGTTGAGTTTGATCACTAGGCTGAGATAGTGTTTGTTAGCATTCTCCACTATAAAGTCACTTTTCTTTTACCCCTTTCCATGCTGTCCTCTTTGGAAGGAAGTCATTATGCTTAGCCCACGCTTGAGAAGTGGGGAGTTATGCCCCATCCTCTCAAGGGTGGGGTTTCAACATAAATGATTTGGAATTTTTCTGCATTGAAGATTTGTCTCTTGCCCTGGCTGGTGTGGCTCAATGGACTGGGCCTCGGCCTGCAAACCAAAGCGTCACGGGTTCGATTCCCTGGTCAGGGTACATGCCTAGGTTGCAAGCCAGGTCCTCAGTGAGGGGAGGAGGCGTGCGAGAGGCAACCACACATTGATGTTTCTGTCCCTCTCTTTCTCCCTCCCTTCCCCTCTGTCTAAAAACAAAATTAATAAAATCTTTTTTAAAAATAAAAACTTGTGCTTCAAAGGGCATCATCAAGACAGTAAAAAAAGAAAAGATTTGTCTCTTTACCTCTGTTTTATTTTTAATTCAGTCATTTATATCACAGTGGACTTACAGATATATATTTCACACTTCAGGTTATAATACTACTTAATTTTGTTGCTCAAATTTTTCCACCTTTGGCCTTTGTGACTCTTTTACTTGGCTCCTGTGTCCCTCTGACATAGCCCCCATCTTTGTATGTCTTTTCTTTTCATTGTTGTTCTTGAGCACTCCCTTACTTTCTGACACTACATGACGCCCCAGGCTCATCTCCTGTATTTCCTGCCCCAGTCCTAGAATCGGCCATTTCTCAGTGGAACTCAGCCGTGATTCCTCCTATTGGGCAACATTAGACACCAAGATCTGGGCACTAAGTGTGTTCATTGCTGGAGTGTTCTTTCTTTGAAGTCTTCTCAACTAACAGAACAAAGAAATACATGCGTATATACTAACCTGTACTTATCACATATCTATAAATACTTCTGTATGTAACCATCTGTATCTATATTAAGCTAAACATGAGTTCATATTTCTATTTCCAACTCTCATCCATTACTAGATGAATCATTCTAGCCTCCTTCTCTCACTTATCTGTAAATTCTTACTCCAACAGTGAGAAGCCTGCCTCCTACCACCCACCATCCGTACTTCATCATTCAGTCCCAGTATAAATGTACAGCAGTGTCAGCATTGCTAACCCACAGCCCTGTGGGAGTGTAGTACTTCGGTACCCTTATGCTTTTAGCTTTACAGACTCCATTCATTTCTCAAGTTACTTACGTCAGCACCCTTTCCCCCACCCCCTTCAATGAGGTTGTTTCGTACACATGCAATACAGTTGATTGTTTTGTCACACGCTACATTCTATCTTGGGGTTCTCCTGATGTCCTAAGTGATTTTTTAAAATTTCATGCATTACGGTTCTTGTGCTGTACAGTTCTGTGGGTTTTGACAAATGTGTAACGTCCTGTATCCACTACTGCAGTGTCATACAGAAAGGTTTCACTGCTCTGTGTTTCACCTATTCAGCTCTCTCCCCACCAAACCCCAGCAACCACAGATCTTTGTACTGTCTCTACAGTTTTGTCTTTTTGCTCGTTTTTTTAAAAAGTAGAAGACACAGAGTAGTTTTGTTGCTCCTCTTGTTATAGCTACCACTCATTGAACCTTTATACCACGTCCCATGTCCTGAACTATTACGCTCTTCCAATTTTGCAGATGATGAAACTGAGGCAAATGAGATAAAATAACTCCCTAAAGACTCAACACTGAACAAAGTTTGACTTAATATCCTGGGTGCTGTGACTGGTTAAAGCCCCAGTACTTCCCTGTTTGACTTCAGAGAATTATGGAAACCCACTATAATTTAGCCAATAAGATGAGGATGACATAGGACTTCCCAGTTCACCCAGGCAGTCTCAGTTTATTTCTGTTTTTCCAGCATAATCATTAATAGTGTCCCCTTTTATGATAAATTATATAGTCATCCCAAAGAGAAAAAGCCACTGAATTTCAGAGTCAGCTGGAATAAGGACTTTACTCCAGGAGATGTAAGGATGGGCCAATGGTGTGTGATTTCAGAATCACCAGCTGGGGACCCACTATCCGGATAAAATCCTTCTCCCAGCTAGTCACCCTCCCTTTCCTTCTCCCAATCTGACTATTCCCCAGTTCCGCCAACTGTGCTGCTGCTGCTGCTAAAATCACTCTGACACTCTCCTCTTCTCACTGTGAACGTGCCCCCAGTTCTGATCTCTCCTCTCTGCCTTATGCTTCTGTGTTTCAAACTACATCTCATGGATTGGCAACCCAGCATTCCGTCAAGGTTAAAACTTTGGGATTTCACAAAGACGTTAAAAAAAAAATCCCTCCCCAAAAGAGAACATATTTTAAAGTTAGGGCATGGGCAAAAAGATCATCAACTTTTTTATTTTGCCAGGTAAAGACCAGAAAAACTTCCATCTTTATAATAGCACTATCTGTGAGGAATAGTGGTTATAAAGCAAGCTGGAAAAAATACTATAAAAAAGTAAAAAAAAAAATATATATATATATATACATGTAAAACAAGCCATAGTGAATTTTTAAATTTTCCAAAAGCCACATTTAAAAGGTAAAAAAGAAAAAAAACAAGTGAAATTAGTTTCAACATATTTTATTTAACCCAGTATGTCCAACTAATACAATCTCAACATGTAATCAATAGAAAAAACATTAATGTGACAGTTTACATTTTTATGCTGTCTTTGAAAGTGGTGAGAGTTTTGTACAATACGGTTCAATTTGCATTAGCCATTTGTGCTCAAGGGCCACATGTACAGTTCTATACTATTATTCAGTAAAAGAAAGAGCCCGGAAGTACACATACACGATCATAAACATACATACACACGATCATAATCTCTGAATTTTTGAAGAAGGCATTTAGATGAATCAAAAAATGACTTACCATTGCTTTGACCAGGTGGCTCAGCTGACTGAAGAGTTGTCCCATGCTCCAGAAGGTTATGGGTTCTATTCCCGGTCAGGGCACATACCTAGGTTGCTGGTTCAATCCCTGGTTGGGGCACAGATGGGAGGCGACCAATCCATGTCTCTCTTCCTCTCTAAAATCAATAAAAACAGATCCTTGGGTGAGGACTTTTTTTTAATGACTTACCTTGCTGTTATGGTTCTCGCTGTTCATTATGAACGTCTTTAAGGACCATGCCCGTCTGCGGACTGATGTTTTAGAGCTAGACAGCTGGGGTGAGTAGAGTTGCTTGATGGTGCCTAGAGTTGCTTGATGGTGCCTTGGACAGCCACGCCCATCTGAGCAGCTGCTTCCTCCCTTCATTGAACAGATTTTCAGTCTACCTTGTGCCAAACTCTGCTGGGTGCTGGGGATACAAAGGTGAGAGTGGAAATCAGGTGGGTCCTCTGATTTCACGGTGCTTCTGCTCCGCCATGACGTACCAAGTGGGCTGTGCCTGCAGGGAATTTAAAACAATAATAAAACTGACTGAGAGTCAATCTGCATTTTATTATCACCATGTGCTCACATTTCTAAACCATGTCATTGATAAAACTGTACTCCCTAAAGATCAAGGTGTTGGTCTAACTTGAGCCTAAATAATATACTTGTAAGCATCAAATCAGCATATTTTAATTATTTCTATACTAGTATAATTATTTATATGATAGTAAATATTATATTCTACGAGGAAGTTAATTCAGAGCACTCTCGGTTATACAGTCAGCCCCTAACACATGCCAAGCCAGACACAGCTACACACATTAGTTTTGAGAATAAGTCCGTAACAGTCTGGAATTGTTCAAGCTTGTTTCCTAAGCACTTGTGTCTCCAGCCCCTTTGGCACAACATATGTCTGTGTTTAAACAATAGATTCAAAATAAACAATGATAGCACAGTGATTATTAAGCTGAAGAACTAGAACTTGAGTTGCTTCAGTTCTCTCATTTCACGTGACCACTTAAAGCCTTTGCACTGAAAATTTAAAACAGTGAAACAAAGCGCAAACTGTAAAGTGTGTTAACTGCAAATTTTATTTAGTAAAATTGTTTTATAGATTTAGTTTTGTTTTTAAACTGTAATGTAACATCATTATTACAAGCGGCTGTTTTTTTAAAAGAAATACATTAATGTAATTGAAAATCATTGATTCAGTACTCTTTTCCTCTTTTTGTATTGTACTATTTATTTTTACTAACAGTTACACATACAAAGTTCAATAAGAGTCTTTTCACTGTCTGCATTTCTTTACTTGCCATTATCACTAGTATTATTCATTGCATTTCATGACTGTTATTGAAAATAATGTCACTTTGAGGAGGTGGGTATTTACTAATGATAAATTTGTCACTTGGAACAAGTGACAAATGAGCTAGATAGGCTGCTGGTGCACTGAAGAAAAGAAACATGGAGTCGGGAGGGCTAAAAGGAGGCCGACAGGTGAAAGTACTACAAAGGGTGGGAGAAGGGATTTCACAACACCCTGTGTGGGGACTAGGCGGGCCTGATGAACTGGAAGCTGACTCAAAACAGAGAAAGTGGGAGAGGAGGTTAGATGAGTGCGCAGGGGTCATACCAAGTTGAGCCCGGGGAGCCAGGTGAGTCTGTTGCTTATCTGGAGAGTAATGGTGAAACCACTGGAGTGTTAAGAGGGGAAGAGACTCAATGAGATCTGACTGGCAAACCCCGTCACTCTGTCTGCAGGGAGGAGAGTGCAGTGGAAGGGGACATGGAAGGTACAGGCACCAGAAAGGAGGCTGGGCAGGTACCCAGATGAGAGATGACGGCGGCCTGCACTCATGGGGTAGTGCTGGTCAGCTTCTCTCCAAGAACCTCGCCTAGCCTGAACTCCCATGGCCTGTAAGGTTTAGACTCTGGGGCTCCCATTCGAAAGGACTTAGGGCAGTCTCTATGTATTGGTAACTACCACATTTCAGTGGCAGAGTGGAGTTTGGGGTTTTGTTCTCCAAAATTGTACTTCTTTCTCTGGGGTTCCATAGGAATTTGAGTGCGCTCATCATAGAGCACTGACTTTGACTCATTCAAAAAATATTTACTGAGCACCAACTGTATGCTAGGCAATCCCTAGGGATAAAAGCAGTAAACAAAGACAAACAACTCTGCCTCTAGGAGCTGACATTCTAGTATAAATGAGATGTCGAAAAACAAATGAGCAAATACCTGCAGATGTGGTACGTACTATGAAGAAGATAGGAAAGGTGATGAAAGAGAATAATGCAACCAAAATAAAGACACCTGATAATACCAAACTTGGGACAGGGTGTGGATGAACAGGACTGCTTGTAGGTTGTTGGTGGAAAAGTAAATTGGTACAACTTGGATGTCTGGCGTTACCTTGTAAAAGTTAGCGATCACATGTCCTCAGGTATGCAATCACGCTTTCCATGAGATACTTGGGAGACCTTCCTGCCCTTGAGCACCAAGGACACATCTAGGATTGTTAACAGTAACACTCTTCATAGGAGCAAAATCCTGGCAATAATCCAAATGTCTGTGGACAGAACTCACGGGAAGGAAAATTATGTATATCCCACAGTAGACCCACAGTAGGAAATGAATGGTACTATCCTGTACATGCGCAATAATTTAGAGGAGTCTTAGCGCTATAATACTGAGTGAGAAAGTAAATACCAGAATATTGCACAGAGCATCATGTTTTGATAAAACTAAAGAGAATATATATTTTAAAGAAAAAACATTTTAAAAAGAAGACAAAGGAGAAACTGGAATTCTCATACACTGCTGGTAGGAATGTAAAATGGTGCAGCAAATCCATCAGGACAGAAAGATTAATGGTTGCCTAGAGCTGAGGGTTAGGACAAAGTTGAGTACAGTTTCTTTGGGGGGGGTGATGAAAATATTCTAAAAGTCACTGCAGTGATGGCTGCACAACTCTGAATATACCATTGATCTGTACACTCTAAATGGGCGAATAGTATGGTATGTGAACTCTATCTCAATAAACCTGTGTTTTTTTTTTTAATGTAAGGGAAGATTCAGGACAGACATTACATCAGGTGTTGGAAGGCAAGGGATGGGATGGGAAAGTTCATAGGGAGGGTAGGTTATCATCAATTTTCAGTTCTTAGGTTGCTGATTTCACTGGTTTTTCTTATTTATAAATGAATATATACAAACATAAAGTGAGCCTGTCATGAACAATTACTTATCACAAACAAGTAATTCTGTGCATCTAAGGTGTACTGCGACGGGTAAACAACAGCAGAGAGTGGTCAGGACAGGCCCCTCTGGTCAGTCCCATCTGAACTGAGGCTAGAATGAGATGGGCCAGCCATGACGGGATGGGGGTGAAGAATTTTCCAGGCAGAGGGGACAGCGTGTACAAAGGCCATAAGGTGGGCACAAGTCTGTCTTTGAGGAACATCCAGGAGGCCAACATGTAAACAACAACAACGTTAACAGCAATAATAATAGCAGCAGCAGTTACAGGGCCATAGTAAAGCCTTTGAGAGGCCCTAAGCATTTAAAAGATGGCGGTGTCCATGTGATTTAAAGTAAAACAAATATTAAATGGAAAAAGTAGAAAAGTGTTAGAAAATGTTTTAAAGTTTTAGTTTCCCCATGAGCACTCTCTGATCCCTTTACTAGGCGTCAGGGATGTTTTTACATCCATTATTCTATTTAATTTGTGAAACAACCATATGAGAAACGGATTTTTCCCCATTTTAAAATAAGCAAAGGAGGTACCGGGATATGAATACAGTAATTCTGACTCCATGGAGCACGGAAATGACCGGGCTGCCGTTGTGAATGCTCAGACTCGGGGATAGCGTCTAGCGAGTCAGGGGAAGAAGCATTTGGTAGGGAGCAGGACCTCCTTTGAGTGCCCTGTGCCTTTAAAAGTCATCCCCTCTCGCCCGCGATGCTCCAATTTCCCTCTAGGGCACCAGGAACATCACTCCGCCCCACCCCGCTTCTGCGGAGCCTCACCTCAACCCTTCCCCCACTCCCCACACCCTCCGACTAGACCATCAGCCCCCACCCGCCTACTGGAGGGGCGGTCTACAACCAGAGACCAGCTCCCTCCGCCTCGGGCGATGCCCACCCACTACGCCCCGGCAAAATGCCATTTTAGAGCCCCTAATTCCGACCCCTTCCAGCAACTGACTTCGAGGAACTAGGCCCCAGTGCCCCTTCTCAGCTCCCCTTCTCATCGCCCAGGTCCCATTCGCAGTGAAGGTGACTTCTCCGGGGGTTAGCACACACCCCGCAGTGCCCGTGCAGAATCACACGTGGTGAGCAGTGAGCGCGCAGCCCCTCCCCGCCACGCGCCTTGAGCATGCGTCGCTGACACGCCCCTTGATCAGGCTCCGCCCCCGTGGCCGCGCACGCCTGTCCGTATACCGGACAGGCGTCGCGCCCTAGTCCCGCAACAGACCCGCTGCAGTGTGTGATGGGACCTGGTTATGGGGCTTCCATACATTTTCGGACCTCGCCCTAGGCCTGTGAAAAGCGAGAAGTCCGTCCTGCTCAGGACTTGGTTGGTTGGCGAGGTGTACCGACCCCTTGTGCGCTGAGCAGGGAAGAGAGAGCTGGGACCTCGAGCCTAGGATTCGAGCCCTAGTCCACACGTCCTCGGTGCTTCGTATAGTGGATGTGAGCGTAATAATCCCTTCTTTCTCAGGATTCTACTGGAGCCTCGAACGAGATACTAAAGAAAGGGCTCACTTGGGTCCAAAAACCCCTACGTGGCTGGACCCTGTCTGTAGTAGACAGAAACAGGAACTACATCTATGACACGATGACTCTGTCCTCTTTAAGGAGCTTTTCTGACCCTGGGTGCCCCAAATTCTTTTCTGGGACAGTCGAAAAAGACGCCCCGAAAGAGGAGGGGACAAGTCTTATTTGACGGCAGGTGTCACTGAATAATCTAAAATTTCAAATGCAATGCGGGGCAGCGAGAAGCTTTCGGAACCAGATGGGAGGCAAGATCAGCGCCCACCCTCCTCCAGTCCCCAGCCTAAGAAAAGAAACCGATCTCATCCGACACCCCCAATCCCAGACGCGAGACCGCGCAGCCCCGCCCCGTCCCGGTAGCCAGCGATTGGGAGATGCAAATACCGGGTTCTCTGCCCAGCAACGGGTGACGCGCCACTCGAGCGCGAGGCGTGGCCCGGCCGCAGCCCAAGCGGGCACTTCGGTGTTTACACGGGGCGGCCCCGCGCGCGCCGCAGCGGCCCGCAGACGGCGAGGGGGAGGGGTGATGCGCGCGCCGGCGGGGCCGCGCCGGTAGAAAGACACTGGAAGGCAACCGGGCGGGGAGCGGCGCGCGCGGGCCGCGGCTGAGCAGGACGCTGCTAGGAGAGCCCGCGGGGGTCCAGGGGTGCGATTCCTCCGCCCCCACAAAACAATGTGTAGCGTGCAGCGGGGCGCAACTTGCGGGAGGCGGCGGGGACGCGCTGAGCCCGCCTGAGACCGAGCCGCTGACCTCCCCCCGCCGTCCGTTGGGCCCGAGCGCCCAGCTCCTCGCTCCCCAGCTCTCGGGGGCCGGGCCGAGCTGCGGGGCGGGGCCTCCCCTCCGTCGCTGCTGCCTCCTCCCCCACCCCCAGCCGCGGAGGATGCGGACGGCCCCCGGCGGCGTCTAGCGGCCCCGGGCCCAGGCGCGATGGTGCAGCAGCGGGGCACGCGGGCCAAGCGGGACGGCGGGCCACCGCCCCCGGGGCCGGGGCCGGCCGAGGAGGGGGCGCGTGAGCCCGGCTGGTGCAAGACTCCGAGTGGCCACATTAAGAGACCGATGAACGCGTTCATGGTGTGGTCACAGCACGAACGGCGAAAGATCATGGACCAGTGGCCCGACATGCACAACGCCGAGATCTCCAAGCGCCTGGGCCGCCGCTGGCAGCTGCTGCAGGACTCGGAGAAGATCCCGTTCGTGCGGGAGGCGGAGCGGCTGCGCCTCAAGCACATGGCGGATTACCCGGACTACAAGTACCGGCCGCGCAAAAAGAGCAAGGGGGCGCCAGCCAAGGCACGGCCCCGCCCCCCCGGCGGTGGCGGCGGCGGTGGCAGCCGGCTCAAGCCCGAGCCGCAGCTGCCTGGCCGCGGGGGCCGCCGAGCGGCAGGAGGGCCTTTGGGGGGCGGCGCGGCGGCGCCCGAGGACGACGACGAGGACGACGACGAGGAGCTGCTGGAAGTGCGCCTGGTGGAGACCCCCGGGCGGGAGCTGTGGAAGATGGTCCCGGCAGGGCGGGCTGCCCGGGGACCAGCGGAGCGCGCCCAGGGGCCGTCGGGCGAGGGAGCGGCTGTCACCACCGCCTCCCCGACTCCGTCGGAGGACGAGGAGCCTGAGGAAGAGGAGGAGGAGGCGGCGGCGGTGGAGGAAGGCGAAGAGGAGACAGTGGCATCGGGAGAGGAGCCGTTGGGCTTTCTGTCCAGACAGCCCCCGGGCCCAGCCGGCCTGGACTGCAGCGCCCTGGACCGCGACCCTGACCTGCAGCCTCCCTCGGGCACGTCGCACTTCGAGTTCCCGGACTACTGCACCCCCGAGGTTACCGAGATGATCGCCGGGGACTGGCGCCCGTCTAGCATCGCCGACCTGGTTTTCACCTACTGAGCCCACCGTCAGCGGGGCGCGCAAGCCCCCAAACCAGCTGTTTACATACAGGAATCAGGTATTGGGGCCCCTCGGAGGCCGAGGCTGGCACCCCATCTCCCACGCAGCCTCCCCCCTCCTAGACGTGCCCATCCCCCCTCGAATCCAGACTGCCCCTCCCCCGCAGACACACCCCAAGGCAGCCCAACCCCCACCCTTACCCTGACATCCAAGCTCCTCCCCGTCCTGCCCCCTCCTGCACAGCCACCAGCAGCCAGCCCCCCTCCGGTACACCTCCCGTCCTTTCCTACAGACCTGTGCCCCTCCCCCACTATGCACTTGCCCCTCCTCGAGGCCGGAGGACACGCCCCTGCCCTTGCTCCGGAATCCCTCCGCCTTCGCCTACCCCGCCTCCTCTCGTTTAAGGGGGCGTTGGGCCTAGCGGCCCGGCGCGCTCCTCCCAGGCCCCTCCCCTCCCGGATGGGGGGAGGGGCGCGCTTCTTTTACTCTGGGAGCGCTGGGACCCGCCCCCTTCTCGCGCATGCTTAATGCTCCTTGGGAGAAGGGGGCTGGTCCCTCTGGCCAGCCCTCGGCAGAAGTGGGGTGGGTACAGAGCTATCCTGAGAAATATTTTGATCCGGGAGCTGCGGCTTCCTTTCAACCCGACGGGGCGTCACTGCCTTAATGGGAGGAGCACTCAGAAGGGGGAGAAAAGGACTAACTAGCTGGTCTGGAAGGGTTGGTTTGGAGCTTGGAAATGTCCCAAGTGGCATAACCCCCTTTCGCTTGTGGGGTCGCCCAAACCCACCTGCACCCCCCCCCCCCACACGCACACCGACTACTTGAATGCCTCTGCAGCCTATCTTGGTCCCCAGAAACCTCTCTTTCATTCCCCAACCTGGGAATTGGGGGTAGGGTCTTTCTCTGGAAATTGACCACGAGAGGAAGGGATGGCCAAGAAAACTCAGAACCAAGACACGTAACACTCTGTTTGGGGACAGGGTCCTGCCGCTTCCCCCCTCCCCCGGAAGTACCCTGTCACTTGGGGCACACTCCCAAGGCTGGGCTCCTCTTGAAGCCCACAACCTCTTCCTATCACTGAAGTCCCTCTGTGCCCACAGTGATAATATTCAGTGGGAGAAATTGAGGCACGTTGCTACTAGGGGCTTGAGACTCTGAGGCATGATAGCAGATGGAGTGTCAAGAAGCGCCTCATTTTAAAGAAGAGCCTTGGTTTTAAGCCGCTGACTTGAGAGCATCGATTGGACCAGTGAGACTGAAGGGCGGTCAGAGCAGTGGAGGTATGCCCTGTGCGCCTGTTTTTCCGTGTGAAAAATAGGGATAGCGATGCTGTAGAAGGAAGCCGTGTCCAGTTCGGGGTGCCTTAGGGACCCTGCCCCTGATGTTACCCCTCTTAATTCCAATTCCCCTCTCAGGCCCCGCCCCCCGGCCTCCCCACCCCAAACCCCTTGCCCTCACTACCTGTATCTCACCGGCGTGTGTTCACCCCCCCGGGTGTCCACACACTCTCATTCACACACACAAATCTCAGGAACAAACGGTCCCAGAGTCCTCCGGGACCCCTGCCCAGGGTCTCTGCTGGTCTCTGCCCCACGCGTTCCCATCGCTGACAAAGCCACCAGCTGCCTCCTTTACGCTTGGTGCTCCGGCTCTGGGCCTTTCTTGCGCTCTCTCTTTCTCTCTCTTTCTCTTTTTTAAGTAAAACAACAACAAAAAGACAATGAAAAAAAACCCAGAAAACGTCATGTGAGTGAAGAGATGTCATTGTGGTCTTGGAGAACTAGTCTAGTAGATGAGGGGAGGGATCCCTCCCATCTGGGGCACTGGCACCCACAGCAGGACTTACGCCAGTCTGATGCCAGGACTGAATAAAGTGTATTTGCCCCTACCTCGCCCTGTGGTTCTACATGTCTGTGCCTTCCCTCAACCCTTCCCAAACAGTTTGCCAGGTTGAAGCCTTTTGATTTAGCGCACTGTACAGGAAGAGCTGGTGGTTCCAGGGCAAGGCACCTGGCCCCTCCAGGCCTCTGTCTCCTATCTCAGGATGCCCTGGTCTTCGTTAAGGATAGCAAACTCATTCCTGCAGGCCAGGCAGGTAATGTAAATGAATGAGCGTCTGGGTGGACACTGGCTTCATGACCCACTTCAAGGTGGGGGCAGCTGCTCACCTCCTGCCAGTTGTGACTCTGGGATTGCAGCCCACAGTGGCCAGGTGGCTAGATTTTCCAAGAGAAAGTGGAATTTTGGTATTTCTGAACATCTCAATTTCAAAATGAAAGCTGACTCAAATATTTTTAAGTCTTTGTGGACCAAATGCAGTGTATGAGGCATACCTGGCCCGAGGGGGGCGGGGGCAATGTGACCATTAATGAGGATTAAAAAGCAGGGTTCGGGCCACATTGTCTGGGCTCCAAGCATAGCTCCATCCACCATTACCTGTGTGACCTTGAGCAAGTTCACGTCACCCTGACTCCCATATGTGTAACATGGGAACTGTTAGTAGTACCTGCTTCTTAGGGTGAAATGAAGTTTGAGATGAGAAGCATTTAACTTGGCGCTTCATAAATTGTATTTCTCCTTTGTTGAGAGGAGGAAACTGAGGGTCAGAGTGATGAAGCAACTTGCAAGAGGACCTGCAAGCAACCAAGGTCAGAGACAGGGCTCCAAATCTTGGTGTTTTCTCTGTATTACTTAAGGGTATTACCTCTCCCTATTTGAAACTGCAGGTGGTATAGGACTTGGCTCAGGGCCTGGAGTGGTGGGGTTGGTCCCAGTGCCTGGCACAGAATTGGCCCAAAGTATAGATTTATTGAATGAGTAAAGAAAAGCAACAAGCCACAGTGTTTCCTGCCCTTGAGATTCTTACCAGTGTGTTTTGGAAACTGAGACCAAGGCTTTCCAAAATTCTTTTGTCCCCCTGGGGCCCCTTCACCCTAGTTTTTCCTCTACCAGATCCTGCGAATTCCTAAGATTGGACAAAGCCATTTCCCCACTAAGAACCAAGGCCAAGTGTGCAGACCTCATTCAGAGAGGGTATTTGGGGACTGGGATATGCATAGATGACTTAAAGGAGGACTATTGCAGGTTTGGGAGGGCTGAGCTGTACAGAAAGGTGGCCTGGGGCAGTGTAGAAATTACAGTGCTGGCTTCTCAGTCTCTCCTGATTGGAAGCAAGATGACCAAAAAAATCCTGTAAGAGTTGAGGAGGTGTGGAAGATGTGTGTCACCCAGAACCCCCTCCAAGGAAGGACTCCCCCAGCTGTGGGAAGTATGGTCAGTGGAGGGTTCTGGCTCTCCGAGGGTCGGTCTGCTCCATCTGCAGAGAGCCACTCACCCAGGGCAGCCTGTGTGTGGTGTCAGAGGGAGATCAGGTATGACTGCCGGGCCGTCTCACTTCACTGTGGGACAGACGCTGGCAGGCAGTCCTTGCACCGCCCTCCCCGCATACTCACCCAGGGCCCCTTGCTGGGTGGGGGGGTGCTCTGCCAGGCCTGGGTCACCATTTGACTTCCTGTACCCAGTCCTGCTTCCTCCCTTTTTTTTCCACAGGTGTTATCCCTAATAAATATTTTGCACCCCAAATTCAGTCTCTGTGTCTGCTTCCGGAGAACCCAGTCTGCAATGGAGGGTGCAAGGGGCTGGACAAAGGGTGTGGCTCACTGGCTCAGCAACCATAGCCAAGCGCCTCTGATGCACCCCCACCTCAGGAGCTGGTGTTGGGAGGAGCCCCTTCCATTCACCACCAACGCTGCCCCAAACTCAGGGTTGTACCCTTTCCGGTAGGCATTACATAGACACGCCAGCTTCATCCGGCAAGTCACTCCAGAGCCCTCTGCTGATGTCATTCTCCTTCGCAGTCCTTCGTGATCAAATCTTCAGAGCCGCCATCAGTTTGTGCTTGCCCTTCAGAATCCCCAGGGTGGGGCGTGGGGGAGGGTAAAATGCCTGGCCGATTACAGCGCTAGAACGCGGGGGGACCTCGGGGCCCGGCCCTTCCTCTTTGCAGGCCTTAGTTTCCTTATATGTAAAGGGGCAGAGGTGGAATAGGAATATACGAATCCACACCATTTACTGTTGGGTTCCTTCCATTTCAGAAGGAAATGGATTCTGACCTGAGAAAGGTGGGGAGATGTACTTATGTGGACTCTGGGGACACCTAGTGGCTGAAAGGAGTAGGAAGCAGTGGGGGCTGGGGGTCGGGGTGTGTCCCACAGCATTCCTGCAGCCTGGCTTAAGGGTCAGGCCCCTTGTCTGGGTTATTTGATCCGTCTTGGTTTCAAGACTTTAGAGACACACATTGGCGTGCTGGTTATCTATTGCTGCATAACAAACGACCAGGAACTTAACAGCTTAAAACAACATGTGTTTATTATTTCACAGGATCCAGATCTGCCATAGCTGGGTTGGCTCTGCTCAGAATCTCAAAAGGCTGCAGTACAGGTGTTGGCTGGGCTGCATTCCTTCAAGGAGCTCAGCATCCTTTTCCAAATTCACACGGTGGTAGGCAGAATTCAGTTCCTGTGGTTAAGGTCAAGGTTCCTGTTTTCTTCCTGGCCATTATCTGGTGTCATGTTTGATTCCTAGGAGCCAGCCACTCACAGTTTATTCCTTCAGAGGCTTTTCACATCTGAAAAATCCCATCTTCAGATTTTACACATTTGAAAAATCCCTTCACTTTTGTCATATAACGTAACCTAATCACAAGAGTGACACACACACTCATTGGTCTCATCCACAGTGGACAAAGTGGATTCCCACTTTGGTTCACAGGCCGGCTTTCAATCCGCTGAGCCACACCAGCCAGGACAGTTGTTGTGATTTTAGAACATGACCGCAAGTTCTTTAACATTCTTTCCATAAATGTCCTTCCCCTTGAACCAGGACTGGCCTTTGCGGTCCACTTGTAACCAACAGGACACAACAGAACGATGCTGTGTGTTTCCAAAGTTAGGTCACACCGAATCACCAGGTAAGAAACCCAACAGCCCTAAGACCATTATGTGCTGAAGAGTCCAAAACACAAGGGGAGACCACAGGTAGGTGTTCCAGGTATGCAGGCACCTGCTCAGGGGCCAGACGTGCCCGTAAAGAAACCTCTCGATGATTCCAGCCCCGTCATTCAAGTCACTCCTAGCTGTTGCAATGGCTTCCCAGCTGAGATTCGGCCGTCATGGAGCAGAGACAAGCCACCTCCTTTAGCACCGTCTGAATTCCTGACCCATAGTGCTCTTGAGCATAATGAAATGGTGGACATTCACTCTTCTGCGTTGGGGGGCAGCAATTATAACTAGAATAGTAGGATGAAGCTCTCCAGACACCAGTAAAGGCAAATGGGAAGACTCAAGAGGGGCTGACACGAAGAGAATCCGGCTGTGGCTGGAGTGGTGGTGGGAGAGGGGAGATAGGCTGGCAAGAGTATGAAGGGCCTTGAAGGCATTTGGATTTTCTCTGAAGTCTCCACACTGAAGCCCAGTGGGTCCTTTGAAAACACAAATCTGACCACTACGGGAAACCTTTCGGTGGCTCCGCACTACCTTCAGGATAAAGTCTAAAGTTCTTGATCTGGTATTCAAGGCCTTTTGTAATTGACTTCTTTACTGTTTTATAGACTCTTCCTCAGCTACTAGCTCTGCCTTAAAACTGCCTCAGCCACACCAGGCCACTCTCCATGACAGTGGCCTCCCATGCCATTTGTCTTTGTTCCTGTTGAGAAGCCGGAACAACTTGGGGCTAATTACATTGCCTTTTGATGCCTCAGTGTCCCCATCTATACAGTTAGGTGGTTGGACTGGAGGCCTCTAAGAACACACCCACCCTGGCACTATTGGAGCCTACGAAAAGGTGGGAGAAAGGTGCTTATAGCCAAACCTGCCTGTCTAGCTTCTTCCAGGTTGCCTAGCAATAGATTCCAACCCTCTCCCCAGTCCTCAGAGGTCTCTTAGCAACGGGATTTCCTGTTAACTAAATGAATGTGAAGTTCTGTTTCTTCTATTTAAAAAAAAACAAAAAACTTACACCAAGGATCTCTTTAGAGACCTGGATACCAACCCAGAATGGAAAGAGGCCTGAGTTGGAAGTCACTGGAGGATTTGCTGTTTGACTTAAAGAAGTTACCTGAGCTCTCTGCTTTTAATGCAGATTATGAATACCTGTCAGGTGTTCCCTAAGGCTTTCCCTCTTCTCATGTGTGTGTTTTATTTGACTGCTAAATTTATTCACTCCTATTTTATTCTATTTTTTTCCATTACCATTAATCCCCCTTATAACCAACCCCTCCCCCACAGTCACCACACTGCTTGTCCATGTCCATGAGTCCTTTTTTCCTTTTGCTAGATCCCTCCACCCTCTAACTCCCCACCCCCATAGCAGTCATCCTGCTCTCTATCTATGAGTTTGTCTCTATTTTGCTTGTTGGTTCAGTTTGTTCATTAGATTTCCCATATGAGTGAAATCATGTGGTATTTGTCGTTCTCTGACTGGCTTATTTCATTTAGCATAATGTTCCGAAGGTCCATCCATGCTGTCGCAAAGGGGGAAATTTTTCTTCCTTTCTATGGCCAAGTAGCATTCCATTGTGTAACTGTCCTGTAGTTATTTTATCCACTCATCTACTGATGGGCACTTGGGCTGCTTTCATATCTTGGCGATTGTAAATAACGCTGCAATGAATATAAGGGTGCTTATGTTCTTTCAAATTAGTGTTTGGGGTTTCTTCAGATATATTCCCAGTAGTGGGATTTATTCGCTCTTTTAGCAAATTTTTCCTGAGTGCCTACCCTGAGCCAGGTGATGTCTTAAGGACTGGGAATTCTTCATTGAGCAAAACAGATAGCCCCTGCCTTCATGAAGCTTTACACTCTAGTGGATGGCAAGACACGATAATCAACACCTAAACAGACATAATAATGTCCTGTGGTGAGGGGGCTCAGGTGTGAGGACGGGTCACTATTTCAGATGAAGCGGCTGTATCAGTCAGAGTGGGCTAGAGAAGCAGAGGAGAAAGGGCAGAAAACCGTGGCTTCTCCCTTTTTCCTGCCAGCCTCCTGTCCTGCCAGTTTCTCTTGGCTGCGCCCAGCTGGATGCCAGCTGACAGAGGCAGGGGGCGGGGGGAACGCAGCCTGGGCAGGTAAAGAGCAAGGAATGGACTGGAAGGCAACCAGGACCAGGGCTGCCTGGGACTCTTGCGAGGCCCGTAGCATTTTCCTTTCTCCTCCTGCCTGCAAACTGCTGGGAACCCGAGACACTTAAAAAGAATCGTAGCAAATACACATAACATAAAATTGACCATCTTAACCACTTTCAGGTGTATAGATCAGTGGCATTAAGTAGCTCCGCTGTTGTGCATCCGCCATCACCATCCGCCCCCAGAACTCTTTTCATCTTGCAAAACTGAAACACTAGACCCATTAAATAGCTCCTCCTGTCCTCCTCTCCCCAGGTCCTGGCAAAAACCATTCTATTTTCTGTCTCTGTGATTTGACTACTCATGTAAGCAGAATTTACATTATTTGTCTTTTTGTGACTATCTCACTTCAGTTAACATAATGTCCTCAAGGTGCATCCACATTAAA
>PVJD01014077.1:0-30812 GCA_004026545.1 Mormoops blainvillei | reverse complement strand
TGGCTGCTGCTCTGTCGCTGCCGGGAGACGCCCCCCCCCCCCCCCATGGGCAGGTGCAAGTCGCCTCACCCAAGCAGAAAGCTTGACATTTAACAAGTGAGCAGAGAAGCCCCCCGGTGAAAAAGCTGTGGGTGACTAATGTTCACAGCAGAAAAAATGTAAGACCCAGTCAAAAAGAAATAGGATAGCAAGACACTGACTAAAATGTATCCACATCGTGAGAAACGGAAATTGCGGTGACTAAACTCGGGCTTCTCGCCAGCTGCTGCCTGGAAGACCCCCGAACTTGAAAATGGGGAGGGGACAGCTGAAAACATAATGAGCAGCGGGCTTATGACACATTGGGATTCAGGAGCTAGGAGAGATTTGGGGAATATTTCACATCCTTCCTTGGATTTCTTATTTATAAGGTTGGCTCGCTCTGGAAAATGAGTACCTTCGCTACTTTGGGAGAGGAGGGCACACACATTGTACGCTGAGATTTTCACAATGTGGCCACGTTATTTTGGGATAGTGCAGACCCCTAGGATATAGAATTCTAGAACTGAAACAAACTCTAGAGACCATTTCATCCGGCATCCAGGGAAACTGAGGCTCAGCAAGGTGGTGTGACTCGTCTGGGGTAGTGGCAGAGCAGAAGCTGTGCCCTGGGGTATCTCAGTGCACCGTGTCATAGCCATGCAGAAATGATTTAAAAATCACATTTCTTAGTCCCAAATGAATCAATTTATCAGTTTGGATTCTCTGTTCCTCTCGGCTTAGAATAATACAACTTGAAGAATAAAAGAGATTTTCAAGTAACTATTTCCTCACTTTAAAGATGCAGAATCTAGGCCCCAGGGCAGCTTTCAAACCCAGATCTCTCCCAACATATCCCCAGGTGACTTTCCCCTACCAGTATCCCCCTAGGCTGTTCTTTAGGAATGAGCCTGTGGGATATTGCCTGACCAGGTTCGTTAAACTTGCAAAAATCTGCACTTCGTCTCAGAGTCTGTAATTTGCTCACTGGCCAAGGGGGCCACGGGATGTGTAGCATTTCCCAAACTCGTTTGACCACAGAATCCTCCTGTCAAGAGACAAGGTTCTCAGCAATACCAGTTTGGGAAACACAGATCTGCAGCCTGCCACCTCTCAGAACAGCTGCTTCGCTTTGCTTCTTTAGTGTAGGAAGTCGAAACCAAATCAGAAATGCATGGGTTGGCTATAAGAAAGTGGTGGTGGTTGGGGGGCACCCTAGGGTCAGCAGGCCTTCCTGGGGGACATCAGCTGCACCAGCTTGGGACATTGAGGCAGTGCCCCAAGTCTGCTCCAAGCGCCCCCATGTTCCTTCACAATTCGCTGTAGCGTGACATCTCCTCCCATGGTCCTCTGTGTGCTTCTGGCATGAAAACGCCCTCCTACCTTGAGATTTCCAGCCACTCAGAGAGCCCCTGTCACCCTTATGAGATTGAAGGGACACCCAGCGGGCATGGAGACAGCACACATGCTAGGGGCTAGAGGGAGAAGCCGACGAGACCAAACGCCAGGAAACTGTGGCCAAGGCCCGAGGCTCTGTCCTTCCCATGGCCTTAAAGTAAACGCCTTTTACCCAGTTCCCAGGGCACGTTCCAAAGGTATGCAGGAAACCAGCAAGGCTTCCTAGCTGCTCCCCTGATCTGGGGAGCTGGGACGGCATCGTTTTGGCCAAGGAAAGTTAGCTCATGGGTCTTTGTATATTCTTGTGGCAAACGTCAGTGGATTGACTTGCACTCAAAAGCAATTTCGATTTATTCTTTTTCCCCATCTTCTTTCTTTCATGTTTAACCACAAAAGCAATTCCCGTGACTGGTCCAGGAAACTCACTCAAAGGATAAAATCAAACACCAGCAAGAAACGGAAAGTCTCCCTGCTCTTTGACCATCTGGAACCGGAAGAGCTGTCGGAGCACCTCACCTACCTTGAGTTCAAGTCCTTCCGGAGGATATCCGTACGTATGCGAGGGACAGGAGAAAATCTTCCCTGGGGTATTTGTGAACATAAGCAGAGAAGTTCGACAGCCTGTTCACCTCTTAAGCACAGAGGCCCCCTCGGTGCTGGCCGGCCTTCCCATCATCAGACTTTGTGCAGGCCAGACAGTCAGTGTACTCTGAGTCCCTGTGTTGCTCTCCTTCCGCCTCCATCTTCCTGCCCGCCCCACCCCTCCCTCAGGTGACAATACAGTGGGCACACGTGCACACATGGGTACACACACACACACACACACACCCCTTTTACCTGATAGTCAAATCAGGCTGCCAGAAATTTTTTTTTATTTCCAATAAAATGGAGATATGTCCTCTAAAAGTTTGAGTTCCTTCTAGGATAGGTTTTGAATGGCTCCGGGACATCCCAAAATAAGGTAAATGTTACCGGTCCCGCCCAGAATATCCTAAATCCTTGAAGTGGTGCTGACACAGACCAGCAGTCACCAGTGGTTCTACAGATAAACCATGCTGACCCAAACTTGCTCTCTAAAACTCCATACTTGTCGCCAAAGAGCACTGGCTCCATACGAGAGAACTCGACAACATATCAGATGCCAGCAGACCCCCACTGGCCAATATGCTTTCCTGAGAAATGACACCTTTACTCAGCCCCTGTCCACCCTGAAAACCAGTCTTCAGCTTTGCTCTAAAAATAGAGACTAGCTGCTGGATGCATGCTGACCTGTTTCGCGGGATAAGGGACTGGAGGCCCAGAGGGTGGCTCGGCAAGGTCACACAGCTTATTAGATTAAGAGCCGGGGCCAGAATTACGTGCCTGTCTTGGTCACTCAGCACCAACTTACTGAGCCTGGCTCCATTTGGAAGGAGTCCTGCAAACTAGGTTGCAGAGGTCATTTCATCTTTTCTCCCATAACGTCGGTGTCTGTTTTTATGTAGCTGTTTGCCCAGCCAGCCAGGAACCCCCCCAGCTCCCATAGGGAAATAAGTCACCAGGCATTAATCTTTGCTGGCCCCATGCTCCCCTCACTGGCACCCCTCAGACCAGAGCCACAGGACCCTGCTGGGAGGCTTGGCCTGGGGAGGTTCCTCTCGGCAGTCTCTTGCCCTGTCATGGGGAGGGATGCCGAAAGGAGCCATTTATCACGCTGACAGTCGGAGCTGTGCTGGGGCCCGGCTGGCAGGGCTGCTGGGTAGGACCTGCAGGGTGTCTGCTGATGCCCGTGCCCACTCAGATCGGCGGAGCAGCAGTGAAAGTGGGGCGCAGAGCGAGGACTCGGGCCTGCGCTGCCCCGCCGGTGAGGCAGCGTCCTGTTTGCCGGAGAGAACAACAGTCGGGGCCTTCATTTCTTTTGAACGGCATAGTCCCCTCATAGAAAAATACTGTTGTGGGGACTTTCTGTTTTTCCTACACAGTTCTTAGCAGTTTCCCCAAACAATTATTTTCCCTCCAACATGGGAGTGGAAGGACATTTCTCCCTGCTGTGAATTGAGTTGCACTTGATATGTTCTGTTTATTATAATACCTCTGGGGGTGGGGGGCAGGGTGAGATTACTAGGATAATTCTTTTAAAAAGAATTCAGGATGTTATGTTTATAGTGGGAGGGATATATAAATGAGTTCACTGGAATGAGTCATGGGAATTTTCTCATAGAACCAGTAAGATTTTTGCTTTGTGTGTCTCTCCTAAGAAGTAGTTTTGGTCCTGCTCATAGTTTTCTACTCATGAGTAATCACAGCACAGTAAAATGGGCTCAGTTAATTTGCATTGGTATTATTGAGGTTGTGACATTTTCTCATCGGCGTATTACTGGTCGAGCAGGATAAAATATGTATACTGAAGGAACAGCCCCCCAGCTCCTCCCCCACAATCTCAATGGCCTAACAAAGCAAAAGTTGATTTTTCGCACACACTACATATCTGACACGTGTCAACGGGGGCCTCTGCCGATCACAGTCACTCAGGGGGCGTGTGGGAAGCTTCATCTTCACACCAGCTTCCACGCTCTCTGCAGCCGTGGAAAGGCAATGTGGCAGAACATTCCGTGGCTCTTCTACCTTCCCCTCAAAAGTCAGAACACTTCACTTACATGCTGCTAGCCGAACTGTGCTACACAACCACACCTGATTTCGAAGGGGAGAGTTTGGAAGCAAAGAGCTGGAAATACCTGCACCAGAAACTTCCACAGGAGCATTGGAGCAGGGAGATTGCTCCTCCCTCTTGTTTATCTTATTTGAGCAGAAGGGCTGTTTGGACAGGGATAGGATAGCTACAGTCATCACTTACACAGTGATCTTCTGGGACATTTACTGTTCCACGTATGCTGTTTAATTGTCGAGCATAGCCAGTGCTCTCATCCAGTTGGGAAACTGTGGTCACAGAATTAGCTAACCAGGCCTCATGTGCCCAACTCACTTGGCCTCTGTTCAAGTACAGAGTAAATTCAAACAGGTTTGTTTTAGCACGGAGGTAATAATTACCCTATTAGCACCACCTCACATTTATGTAGCACTTTGAAAAGTTAAAGTGGCTTCACACCTTATGTTTGATCTTTGTAACAATTCCATGTGCTAGATAGAGCAGATTTGATTATCTTATTCTTAAGGTAAGAAAACAGCTAGGGGAATGAGAGAGAGAGGGAGGGAGAGAGGGAGAGGGAGGGAGCTGGAGAGCATGAACGTGGGGCAGAGAGGAAAATGGTAGTCTTTTGTGAATTCCTTTTTTTCCCTCTAACTTCAGCAGCAGAGGAAGAATGGGTACTGAGATTTTTCTGCTATTCTGTATTCTCTAGAATTTAGAACTACCAGTATCTACCCAAATACAATATTTGAATTAACTAGTGTGTTGGATTAACTAGTACAGATCCACTTATGCCTAATGACTTTTGGTGTGGCGAGACCATGCTGTGGGTAAGATCAGGAAGATTTCCTGCCCACCATTTTTATCCACTAAACAGAGGACATACAGGAGAGGAGGGCCAAGAGCTTGTCTGTCCCATAGCAGTTCAAGGCCATCTGCTGCACAGAGGCGACATGCCGTTAGCTCTCCCAGAACACCAGAGCAGCAGTCCTGACGGGTTTCTTTCCCCCCAGTTCTCCGATTACCAGAATTACCTCGTGAACAGCTGCGTGAAGGAGAACCCCACCATGGAGCGGTCCATAGCCCTGTGCAATGGCATCTCACAATGGGTGCAGCTGATGGTGCTCAGCCGCCCCACCCCACAGCTGCGAGCTGAAGTCTTCATCAAGTTCATCCAGGTGGCTCAGGTGAGTCACAGAATAAGAGTATGGCCTGGGGCTATGAGGTAAACTACCCCCTCTTCCCACAGCCAAGTCTTTCCCCTCCTGGCCAGGTGCCTTGAACTGTCCTGGCCTCTCATCGACGTTATTATGAAATGACGTTGGCTGCAGCGATGTTATTCAAGGACCTACAGTACCATGAACACACACCTGACATTTCCCAGAGATTCAAGCTTCTCTATCCCAATTACTGACCTATACAGGCACTGACATTGAACAGGGGAAGTAAGTTGAGCCACACCAGTCAGGGCAGGTCCAGAAACCTTTGTGTTAAACAAGTATTTTGGGTGATTCATGGAAACCGCTGACCTAGATGGTGGTCTGAAGACCAGCAGCATGAATGGGGGGCCGATGTGGTGCCTTGCTAGACTTGGGACCTACTGGTCTGGAATTAAGCCTAAGGCGGGAAATGAACAGGAAATTCCAACACCTGATAGCTAGTGTTTGACCAATATAAGGAAGATGGCACAGAGACAAGAGGCAGTCTCTGAGCTCGCATGTAACTGACATGTTCGGTGACTGTTTTCATCTGTTTTGTGTATCATAGAAGCTCCACCAACTACAGAACTTCAATACTTTGATGGCTGTGATAGGCGGTCTGTGTCACAGCTCAATCTCCAGGCTCAAGGAGACAAGTTCACACGTCCCACACGAAATCAATAAGGTCAGTGCTACTGTCTCTTCTGAAGCTTCTTAGCAGTATTCCTAGGACCAGCGTCAACATTTCCTCCTTGAGGGGGTGACCCAGGAAGCATTTGCGAACCGCACCACCCCTTTAACCAGGAAGAATACCAAGGAGGCAAACCCCAAGAAAACCCACAGGATGGGGATGTCACAGATTTGAAAGTGACTGTGATTCAGTCTTGCCTCAGTGTCACTGCACACGCCCCTGCTGAAATAGTGTGTGCCTCTCCCCCGTGCTCACGTGCCTCAGAATATTCAGGTACCGTCTTTAATACTGACTCCCTTGCTCCAATGTTTTCTCAAAAGGAATAGCGGCTCAGTTTGCATGTCAAGTGTACTTACATAGTAACACATTAAACCCTAGCTTAGCTTTCCAGATCCCTTGGAGAATGACATTCTAGACAGTGGAATATTCCCGGATAATTGGAAATGAGCTTTATAGGTGCCATTTTGTAATAGATAGTGTTTCACTGAGGAATATTTTTCTGAAATATCCTAAGTATTTTCCTTCATTCTTAATTAGATTTTACAGAATTAATTTTAATCCTTTATAACATAAGGCTGTTATAAATATAGGCCACTGTGATATACTTAAGGCATCAATGCAGCTAAGTGTGATATGGATTTGAAAATGACTGCTCTTTGAGCATTTCCGTCTCGCTTAAGAGGACCGACCCTCCCTCCCAAACTCCACCTGGAGTCTCTCTTTCGAGAGACTCCACACCACAAGGCCCCTCTTCTGAGGGAGAGACAGCTGTGTCACATCCCCCCATCCAGTTTTCCTAGGTGTTCAGCCCCCTTTGTGGTTTCTCATTAATCATGCTGCTCTCACACCTATCTCTGAGTATGCTGACCCACCCCCTCCGGGTGGTCTGGTCACCTTTTAATCCCTAATAGTTCTGCTGGGACCTTGTGGAACATCGGAAAAGTTGGCCCATGTCTCAGAGGTGACAGAAGGAACTAGTCACAGAGACTAACATGCCTTTGTGTCAGTTCACTTAAAAGCCCTAGCTTACTCCTCTTAAGCTTGGGGTCCCCCGCGAGCACTTCCTTGTCTGTAGCTGCCTGCCCCTCAAGGTGGTCTGTGTAGTGAATCAGTGAAGTCCACCTTGAAGCAAGCATTCCCCCAGGAGTTTATTTCACCTTCAAAAGAGAACAAAAATGTACTACTTTTTGCCGTCAGTCTCTCGTCTGCGAGCATCTTCCAGACTCGCAGCCCCCGCGCTGTTGACGGGACGAGGCGGCCTCTCGCCAGGTCAGAGTGACCGAGGGGGGCTAACTCCAAACCCTCAAGTTCTTCCCAGGGCAGGGGCGGGGCGAGGGCCGGGGGAAATGGTACATCTTAGGCCACAGTTTTATTGAATGCATGTCCAGCAGTGTTTAAAATGGTACTTTTATGTCGTAACACGATTGGCCGACAGTCTTGCCTTCCTGTCTTTGCTTCTGAGAAAGCTGCTCATCACGCGTGGGGAACGAGGTTCTGAGAACTGCTCGCTAACCTGAGCCAGGTGTGTTTGTAGCGAACACCAGGCCTGGCTGCTCCCTCTTTGTGCTGATGAGCAGCCCCGTGCCTTCCACATGCCTCGGTGGAGAGCTGCCGGGGCCTCTGCCTTGGCCGCCGCGTGTCCCTTGCTGGGAATTGGTCTGTTCGGTCTCTCCAGTTCAGGGTTTCAGCCAGTGAATAGAATGTCACCTGCTTCCTAGACATAGGCCCATTTTGAGAATCATTAAGATAGTAAAGCCCACGGAGCGCAGCTTGAAGACTGAAACCTGCAGTAGGCGACAGAAGCGCTCCCTGCTTCCCCCAGCCAGCGACACAGTCAGCGCTCGTCATGGCACATTCCAAATGTTAAGTAACGTGGTATCTCTGGGAGGTTCGGAAGACGCCAGGGAAGGGAGCTGCGTGGCTTGGGGCAGAGAACACATGAGTCGCTGTAGACCGTTTGTACCTTTTTGATTTTGTACCAGGTGCTTATTTTTTAAAAAGAAAAATTTTAGTGTGAAAATGGTAAGACCTCATTTAAAATTTTCCAGTTTTATAGTAGAACTGAGGAAAGAGCACCTGTGCTTGTAAATACTCTGTGTCATTTGATATACGCCGGAGTTTACATTTGGGAGTCATAATCTGCACCTTGTGGATGAATCACCCCCTGCCCAACAGATTGGGGATGGAGTGAAATAATGGTAGAGGCTGAAAGTAAACAAGGTGGCCATTGCAGACAATACAACCTGCCTGGCAGGTAACAGTGACTGGGCCTCTTCTTCTCTTTATAGGTCCTGGGTGAGATGACTGAGCTGCTGTCTTCCTGCAGAAACTATGACAACTACCGGAGAGCCTACGGGGAGTGCACCCACTTCAAGATCCCCATCCTAGGGGTGCACCTCAAGGACCTCATCTCCCTGTATGAAGCCATGCCTGACTATCTGGAGGATGAGAAGGTGAACGTCCACAAGCTGCTGGCCCTTTACAATCACATCAATGAACTGGTCCAGCTGCAAGAGATGGCCCCGCCCTTGGAGGCCAACAAGGACTTGGTGCACCTGCTAACGGTGAGGCTCACCTGGGAGATAATGACTAAGCACTTTGTTTGCCAGGCACCACTCTCTGCTCCTTACCAAATAGTAGCACAGTTAATCCTCATAAAAACTATGAAGTAAATACTGCTGTTATCTCCATTTTATGGATGGGAATATGGAGGTGCAAAGACATAATTTTCTAGAGGATGAGACATTATTTAGCAGCAGAGCCTGGGTTCAGACCCAGGAGGTAGAACCCAGCAGCTGTACTCTTAAGCAGGGTGCCCTTCTGACTCCTGGGAGCGTTCCCCTCACCCTGCAGGAGCAGTCCTCGGCTCTCTGGAAGGAGCTGAGAGCACATCGGGATAGAGCTGTGGGAAGGTCAGTGTGTTCTCATGAAAAGGGACAAGGCAATGAGTTAAAAAAAAAAAAAAAGAAAAGCGAGAAAAAAGAAAAACAGGTTCATTATTTGAATTCCTGTTCCTGGAAGCATCTGAGCCAAGGAAAGGTGAACACTTATAGTGGTGCAGGAGACCAGGACTTGCATTTCAGGTGCAGAGGGAGATCAGATGAACTCCCTTCCCAACCTGCAGTTCTGCAGGTTCACCAGCTGTGTCACTGTGGGCATGTAACTCTAAGTCCTGTTTTCCCTGTAAAATCGGAGGGACTAGTCTATGAGATGACTTCTAACTTCTCTTGCAGTTCTAAAGTACAATTTTTAAGGTGCTTTTCTTGCAGAATGGAATAATTATAGCCTCTTCCTACCTCACAGGATGATTCTGATAGAGCCCCAAGCTCTGCACCCAGCTGGTGTCTAACCCTAGCCCTTTCTCTAATGGCGAGGTGACCTTGGTCTTGGCCTTAGACAGCATCATCTGTGGAATGATGTACAGAATCTTAACTCTTGGGATGACAAATCCTGTGATGAAAGCTGTGAACCTTCTTCCAAGAAAAATACACATAAGCTGTATACACAAAAATACTTTTGAATTCTGAACTTCCTGAAGCCCATCCACAGACTGTAGGTTTAAAACAAGATTATTTGTAAGACCTCTCTCCTCTAAAATTTTATAGTTCTAATACATATCGAATTTATTAACGCTCACCATTGTGTAATAATGCCTGTGACTGAAGCTGGATTCTGGTGTAAGAATCAAATTTTAATAGTAGCAGGCCATGCAAACTGTCCTTCCAGTCCATCTGTCTGCTTAGGGAAAGAACAAGTGAGGTGTGGACTGCCTGACCCCACAGGGCCTAAGCTCTACATAAAGTCTTAGAGATTAAATTGTAGCTTAAACTGAGGGCATCTTGAGATGTCTCCAAAATCTAAAAGCATTTTAACAAAAAAAGAATTAATGCTTGCCTTATGGCAGTGGTAACTGTTTCACCCTCCAAATGTTGTGAATTTAAAAAACAAACTACTGAGAGCCTAGAGGAGTAAACCATTGGAGACGAAGAACCAAGAAAGAAACACAGCATCCTGGCTATTAACCCTTTCGTTGTGATCCGCAGTTATCCCTCGATCTCTACTACACGGAGGATGAAATCTACGAGCTCTCCTATGCCCGGGAACCAAGGAACCACAAAGCCCCAGTGAGTTTTCATATTAAAACTCTTTCAGGTAACAGGTGCATTCATCTGAAGGGACGGACTCTCAGTTTAGTTTCATAAGTTTTTTCTACTGCATGCCCAACATTGTACTAGGAATTGTTCCCACCCATAAAGAGCCTACAGTC
Organism: Mormoops blainvillei; assembly: GCA_004026545.1. Lineage (NCBI taxonomy): Eukaryota > Metazoa > Chordata > Mammalia > Chiroptera > Mormoopidae > Mormoops > Mormoops blainvillei. Next base: position 20,613 of record PVJD01014077.1, on the reverse strand, counting down.
TTCTTGAAGGGGTAAGACTGATGTGTGAACAGTAAATAACTAAATGCCATATGAGCATCAGAATGAGTGGTGGAATCGGTCAATGGTTTGCAAATTAGAGAAGGGAGATAGTATTGTGGGCCAGAGTGGCCTCTCCCTATTTATTATAAAGTGGTCCCACATCAGTGTCCCTTCTGTGATTTACTGATGATAATGCAAGCAATACGCACACTATCAGAAGCTAATTTCAGAGGATTTCCAGCTTGATAGAAAAGCCCCATCATTCTGTAGTCATCTGGGTCAGAAAGAGCAGTCTATGAAGTCCTGTGACCTACAGAGACCTCCAATAGTACAATCCTAGCACTGCGTAGTTGGAACATCCCAGGTTATCTGGCCCTGCCTCTCCTACAGGTAGGTTTAATAATCCCGGTCTTCCTTCTGAATGACCAGTGATTCCCCACAGTGTCCTGGGAGGCTTCTCAGCCCCTAAACCAGTGGCACTCGAGGGGAGAGAGTTGCTGCCACATGAGAAATCAGCTTACCTACTCAGATGGCTAAATTTCATTGTCTCTATACAGAAGATCAAGTTCTAGCTTCCTATTGTAATGAAAGATGTTCACAGAAAATATCTGATAGATTCCATTTTCAGAATGTTAGAAGGCATTTCAATGGAAAGGGTACCTTCTCCTGTATCTAGAAAAGATTTTAATTTAGGCCAGGTCCTAAATACTTAAGAATGGACTCTCATCTGAGCTTGTCTAAGCCTCAGATTTTTTTTTCTTGTCTGTCTTCCCGCCTTTTAGCTATTTTTCTCCTCATCCATATCGCTACTAAATAGTAAGTAGAGGACAGAGGAAATTTAAGTGATCCACTTTACTCTTGGTTGATAGCTTTGGCAAAAGGTTTAATGGAGAGGGAACTGAAACATAGGTTGAGCATTTTAAGTTACCTGCAGATAGAGATAATGCCCGTGAGGAGCATTTTGTAAACATCAGAACAGTGCTTGTGCTGGCCAACGTTACTGTTCTAAATTTCACTATGTGGGCTCTCTGCTTCTTGCCACAGCACATAGTTGGGAGTTGTCTGCAGCTGTCAGGTAGTGGCAGTCATCAGGTAGTGGGAAAGGAAGGGGCTGTAGATTTTACTGCATTATAATCACGGAGATTTCTCGGATTATTTCATTTTAGCCATTAACACCTTCAAAGCCACCAGTAGTAGTGGACTGGGCCTCTGGAGTGTCTCCCAAACCTGACCCAAAGACCATAAGTAAACACGTCCAGAGGATGGTGGATGTAAGTACAGCTGTGTGCCCCAGACAAAAGCAAGGGGAGAAAGGGAGGGGGCACAGTGGTAGACACACAATATGAGAAACCCAAAACATTCCTTGGTGAGCTCAGGAAGCCCCTTCTCATGTTGTGCCTGCAGAAGAGCTCCTAAGTCACATTGTGTCAGTACACTGTGGCCTTATATGGGGGGAAGTGAACCTCCTCTTAAAGATCTAGCAGGAAAGTATATATGTAACGTATATAGTATATATGTAACCTTTCTGGAGGCAGAAAGGTGTTGGAAAAGTTTGAGTAAAAGGTAATGAGAATCTAAAACTGAAAATTTTGGCGCTACTTGATTCAGTTCACTGTGCTATATATGCTGAGGGGGCTGTACATACATTCATATTTCTACACTGATCCTGGTGGATCATTCCAGTGTAACAATAGAAAAGTAAGAGCCAGAAAATGACAGGACAAAGAGTAGCTGAGGACTGAGAGGGGAAAAGGGAGCACTTCCAGCTGAGCTAAAGCTTCACAGAGAAGCTGCAGTCTGAGCTGAGCAATGAAAGGGCAGAGCAGAGGGAGAGCACCCCTCTCTGTGGTGAGCTTAGACGCTAGGCTACCAGCGGGGTGAGGGCCTCAGTGATCCGCTAATGGATCGAAAGCACCTGGCCCCTCTGCACATGTGAGCCACACGCCTCTGCGGCAGCCTCACCGGCATCTTTCCTTGTTCCTTTCATTCAGGCTGAGGAGAGGCTTTTATCAACTGCTCGCACCCCTTTGTCATTTGGCTAAAGGGAGAAATGGTTGGTTTCTCTTTGGTAATCACCAAAGGAACTTCTTTTTTTCACAGTCTGTCTTCAAGAACTATGATCATGACCAAGATGGATACATTTCTCAGGAAGAATTTGAAAAAATTGCTGCGAGTTTTCCATTTTCCTTCTGTGTGATGGACAAAGACAGGTGAGGACTATGTGGTTATGAGCCTTTGATAAAAACAGTTTATGGTGGTGTCACTAGAACTTATAAACCTGGATGTGCTGCTCCTATGATCACTTAATGGATATTCAGGCTAAGATATTGGGGCTAAAAGAGCAGTCATCAAATGAAGGTTAGCAGGCTTTGGTTTGGACCGCAGTAGACCATGAAGCCAATTTAGGAATACTCAACTATAAACTTTTAAAAGTTTAGTCTTCCTTCCTGTTTTAGCCTTACAGATTATGAAAAACTAATATTTATTAATAACGTGCATATTTATTTTTCACAAGGTTACATAAGTTCTATCTTGGTTTTCTATGTAAAACCAAATGCACAGTTGGTGGGTCCAGTTATGTATTACGTACTGTCTGAATTCAGAAACTGCAGCATGAAGTATTTCTCTCCCGACACACACAATTTCCATCACTTCTGTTTTGTCCTGTAGATGGTGGTTAAATTAGTTGGGAAAACCCAGTTTAGCCAAAGAACAACTCTATAAAAATGGGTAATGCCCTCTCGACTACTCATTAGAAGCTACTCATGTATGCTTATGGGGCGGGCAGGCGGGCCGGGGTGGGCGGCGCTCATGGAAGCAATTACCGGGTAACACATACTGTACTACCACTGGAGGATGAACAGAAAGGTGAGTTTCTGAGGTGAGAAGCCACCCTTGCTCCCCCCTCACCCGTCTGTCATTGGCCAGCAGGGAAGGCCTCGTCAGCAGGGACGAGATCACCGCCTACTTCATGAGGGCCAGCTCAATCTACTCCAAGCTGGGCCTGGGCTTTCCTCACAACTTCCAAGAGACAACCTACCTGAAGCCTACTTTCTGTGACAACTGTGCTGGATTTGTAAGTTGTCCTTAGAGTGCTTCAGGGTCGGACTTGGGGAGGAGGACAAGACACGTTAAAATGACTAAGCCGGGCACAGACCTCGCAGCCCTTATCAGCCATTCCTAGCTGAGCCTAAGCAAACACCTAGAATAGCCTTCTCTTCAAATGCATGTTTTTAACCATTCCTTTCCCATTCCTTCCTGATTTATTTTCCCTCTGGTACATGAGGCCTTGGATAAGTGTTAAATTTGGGATTTTAAAAAAACTTATATATTCATATGCTGTTCCAAGTGTTAGAAAAAAGAAACTTGAGAGATCCTTATCCCTCCCCACTTCAAAAGGAACTACCTTTAAGAAGTCATCTGGGCTCTGTCCCACCCCTGATCAGCAGTTTCCTCCCAAACCCTGTCCCTGACCCCAGGATTTTGTAGATTTGTGCTTTAGTTTGGGGTCCTGAGAAGCCTCTTTTTCCTATGATTCAACTTCTGGCCTGGAGAAGGCCTGGCTCAAATCCTGAGTTTCTTGAGAACATCTGACTCGATCAGCACAAACCTCCTGTCGGGGGGGACAGTGTACATGAGAGAAATGAGGTTTCTGTCCCACTTGGGGCAGGAAGTAGAACGAGGGAAAATCGAGTGGATATCAAGGCCTAGCCTCTTACCAGACAGATGAGTGACATGTGGTGCCTTCTGTCTTGTCTCACAGCTCTGGGGAGTGATCAAACAAGGACATCGGTGCAAAGGTGAGGCTCGGCTTTGTTGAATGCACTGTTTTTCCTGCTCTTATAAAGCACTGTTCCCCCACAGTGGTTGTCCGTTCAGTCTTGAGTCCGCAACTTCTCAGCACAGCCTCATCCTCAAACTGGCTCCCCTAGAGGACCCCTGAGAGTGACTGCCACCACACAGAAGGAGTACCTGGGTGACCAGTTATGCAGGTCCTCTTTCTGCCCTGGAAACAGGGATGGCTTGTAGATTTTGCTCTCACGTGGTCACGGAGAGGTGGGTCCCCAATGAAAGGCACAATCACTTTTGGAACAAAAGTGACTGCCAGAGGTCCTTGCCAGCTTTCCTTTTATCAGCAGATACCTGTTTGTGACCAGAACAATTCAGGACAGAAGGAGACTTTTTACTGCAAGGAAGCTAGAATAAGCCCTAGCAGCTGGGAGCCTCCACAGGGTCCCCTTAGAGTAGGCAGTATGAGTGGGATGACCAAGGTACCACCTCTTCCCTCCAAGGTGACAGGAAGCCGCGTTTGCTTCTGAGGCTCATGGTACGGGCTGCGCCAACTGAGGTCCAGCACTGACCAAGGGAGAATGCTGGGTTCACTCGGAGTGTTAGATGTCCTAGCTCCAGAAGATAGGACAGGCATGTGGCTACAGGGCCCTGTATGAATGCAATTCTGAGACCCTGGAGAGGAAAGTGAAAGACTTTCTGACCAGCGTGTCTTGTCTGCAGACTGCGGGATGAACTGCCACAAACAGTGCAAAGATCTGGTTGTGTTCGAGTGCAAGAAGCGCACCAAGAACTCAGCAGCTTCCACCGAGAACAGCACCACCGCGGGGCCAGCATTCAGCCTTTGCTCACTGGGAGCCAAAGATCTGCTCCACGGTAAGTAGGCAATGGGAACATTCATCTTGGAAAGTGAAGTGCGAAGGATGAAGTTTTCGGGGAGGAACGACTACCTTTATCCTTCTCTTAGTAGAAACCAGCAATGATACCATTATGGAAGGCATGTCTATATGTTATGCACCCTGTATTTTAAGACTTACACATCATCTTTGGGCGCCACAATTGTCACATTAAATCCAAATTTTCATGGGAGAAAAGTGGCAGAAAAGCGTAAAGGATGGGGCCTCAGCGCGAAGGCTGGAAAGGGGGGCTGTGCATCTTTATACTTACCTACTTTGTGCTTTTAAAAAGATTTTCCAATTCTTCTGACTTTTATAACACTGTAATGTCCTAGAACTTGTCCTGCCATTGTAAGGACTCCTTTACTGTTGCTTTTTTATGGCTTTCTTCTTTCTGCTCCTAAAGATAGTGCCTAAAACTCTGTCCCAAGCTTTTAATAGGTCTGGGAATTTGACCCACATAATAAAGGAGTTTACAGTTTGGGCTGAAAGGAGTATAACTGTGTTACAGAAAAGTTGGAAAATGGAAATACAAAAAAATCATCACCCATAATACTGATCCAAAAGAGACAGTGTAATTATTTTAGAGTGACTGTAACAATTTATTCTGGTACTTAAATAACTGTATACTGTATTTTGCCATGTATTATGCACACCCACATTTCTGGCCCAAACCTTCAGGAAAAAAATCCTTTAATTCCATTTTTTATATAAATATAAAACTGATTATCGTATTCCAGGGTATTATTTTGCATACAGATATCGTCATTGTTTTCCAGAGTTACACTTTCAACACATAAGCATAAATAAAAGAATTAAAAACATATACATAGATATGGAATTAGTGCTACCCATGTATAAGGCACATCCTTATTTTTTCCCTCAAAAATTTGGGTAAAAAGGTGTACATTATACACAGTAAAATACAGTAATTATAATTTTGAGCTTTATTTGGGTAAATATTTAATGTTAATTTGTTATGTTCCACTGGGGAAAAATTAAACCAGGGCCCTTCTAAGGTGTCTAGTATCACAGCTGTTGATTCAGATGATAGCTGCCAAGCAGAGGGTTTCTGTTGCTGTCCAGGGCCATTCTGACTGTCCAGTCCAGTGTCTTGGCTGGAAAGCTCAGTAATAGGAATATATATATATGCGCGACATTTTAACAGAAAAGCGTACTTTAAAATTACAGCTGAGTCTTGGCAAAGCAGTAAGCAGGCATCTTAAAGCCTACCACCCGTCTCAAATATATCCGCCCCTGCTCTGCTCTTCCAGGGACTTACTTCTTTTGGTTACTATCTAGGCTGGGTTCTGGGTTAGGGTGCTGGTTCGGAGAAGAAAACCAGAATGACTCCTCTCTCCTTTTCTAGTCAGTGTCAGACGAGGGCAGCCCATTTTGATACACTTCCACAAAGTCAGAACTTCCCTCTCAGAGTAAGCTGTGCCTATTGTACGAGTGGGCAAATAGGTGCCACAGAGAATTCCTACCAGCTGACCAAGGCTACCTGTATCGGGACCAAACCCCAGGGCCTACTGAAGGTATTCATGAAACGTTGTCTGTCTGTATACCAACCCTGCCCTCTTTAACTTACGAAACATACAGCGTTGAGGCAGTGGGGGTGTCAGTTTTTCTGGAGAAACAGAAATCTAGGCAACCTTTGTGCCAAAAGAAAAGATGCCCTTTCCTCAGGATAGACGCAGTCTGATACCAGCAGCCATAGCACGGGCCAGCAAAGCCCCTGAATTTCAGTCCCATTCACCCCCTAAATTGGGTACCTGAAAATGAGTCCATTTTGGGACTGTGGAATTCCTGTAACAATAAGAAAGATGTCAATTGAAGCTAATATATCAATCTTGAGTGTCTGCCTTTTTGAACTAGAGTACTAACATGTCATGTATCTCCCTACAGCACCTGAGGAAGGACCTTTTACATTCCCTAATGGGGAGGCTGTGGAACAAGGTGAAGAAAGTAAGGATCGGACCATCATGCTCATGGGAGTGTCTGCACAGAAGATCTCTGTTCGGCTGAAGAGGACTGTGGCCCACAAGGCCACTCAGACTGAGCCACTGCCCTGGATCGGCAGCGAGGGCCCCTCTGTTCCTTTTGCACTGTCTTCCCCACGGAAGACAGCCCAGGACACTCTGTATGTGCTCCCCAGTCCCACGTCCCCGTGCCCCAGCCCGGTCTTGGTCAGAAAGCGGGCCTTTGTCAAGTGGGAGAATAAAGACTCCCTCATAAAATCAAAGGAGGAGCTCCGCCACCTCAGACTCCCCACCTACCAAGAGCTGGAACAGGTACTTTTCCCCTTTTTTTCAGACTTTCTGAGAAGTGGGGCTGAGCTGGGGAAGGGCACATAAGCTGAAGATTTGGACCAGGTTGATTACTAGAATAAAGCAAAAAAAGAACGGATAAAAAGGACTCTGGCTCTCTCAAAGAAACCAGTGCAGGCTGACTGACAGGAATAGAACAGGATTATGCACAGGGCTTCCTATTGCCATAAAGGTACCACTTCAAAGTGCCAGTGCCCAAAACTGTTCACCATAGGCTCCTGGAGAAAAAAAAGTTTCTCCTGATCAGTTTTACTGAGCTGACGTTACATCCCTTGTCTACACGGAACTTAAAATGAACTTACCTAAATCCTCCTTCCTTATAATTTTTACTCTATTCATCGGGGTTATATTTTGGAACCTTCATGGTTGCCTAGGTATCTTCCTGAAAGAAGGCAGGTGATCTTTGTGCTACCAAAAAAAAAGTGTATGGTAGCTCACAAAGGAAAAGCCTGCCCCTCCATATAAATGAAGGAAATCCCTGCTAACACACCAAGTAATGTGCTGATCTTCTATATATATGAGAACAGCTAAGTCAACAGCAGCTGGCAGATGCATAGCTGACTATAATATATAGCAATAGACTCTATAAAATGGTAAAACCTGTGCTACTGGGAGCTGCTTTTTTGCATTAGGCTTACGATGCCTGATAAGGTACCTAATGGAGGCAAAATGAGGTTTACCAAGAAAAGGAGAACAGGGATCTGGGAATATGGTGCCAAAGATTTGAGAGAAGGGGATAATGTGGTTAAAAAGAAAAAGAAGAAGAAAGGAAAGCTAGTAAAGTGGGAGATGGGACAACAGGCAGTTTCCAAATACTCTATAGGGTCAATTACTAACGTAGCTCTTTTTTGAGTGCAAAGCTTACGGTGAGCGGGCTTAGACAGACCTCTTGTCATGGAGTCAGTAGTTTTGGGGTTCCTTTTAAAACTGGTGCCAAGTAAGTGGCCATATTTTGCCATGTATAATGATTATACACCATGGGTGTAATAATTGGCATAATAATCCGTGAAAATGCACACAGAACTGTGGGTGTGCATTAATACAGCAAAATATGGTAAGTCATTTTAGAGCTAGGCTCCATTAGATCCAACATTATTCACTTTGTTAAAGGGGGGGAATGCCTGCCTGCCCGTCCCTCGCCCCCAGAGCATCAAGCCTGGCAATGTGTTTTTGGAGGCCTATCATTATGAATATAAAACCAACATCCACCTAGGTAGAATTCCTTAACTCTCCACAGCACACAGTGAAACTGCACGACGGCCTCAGGATTCCCTACCTTGTTCTCAGTGTTGTACCCTCCCTGTCAGACTCCCAGGAACTGAGCTAGAGGCACATTTGAAGAAACAAGTCACATACGTAATATAGTAAGAAACTCTTGGTATGGTGCCTGGAACAAAAAGATATAATATTAGGAAGAACTTACAAAAAAAGAGCAGATTTTCTGGATGAAAGGTACTCTCTTGCTCAAAGCATTTTTAAGACATGCTTTAAGTCAATCAAAAGGTGGCAAAATGTGGGCTACGCAAAGCTCTCTCACTTTACAACTAGAAACTACCAAAAGTAACTTTTAAGAAAACTGAAAGACATCTTGAAAAGTGAACTCAATGGAGTAGAACAAACTTCACAAAGATCTGTATTTCTAGTCCCTGGCGTTTCTTATAACTAGCTATTAAACTCTGTGACCTGTTTGGTCCTCTGTAAAATACAGGGCCAGGATTCTATATGCTCTCTTTACGGGTTGCTTCAGATCTTGACGTGTTACATGCTTATGAAAAGGAACGACATAGTTGGCAATAATGACTGCTTGATGTAAGAAGTGGGTGGTAGAAATATTTCTGAAGAGGTAGGTCCAGAATAATTCCTACCCACTAATCTCAGAACTTGTAAATGCTGTCACCATCTTCCCAGTTGTTTCCTTAATTTTATCCTTATCATAAGGACCTAGGGGCAAGAATTCACAATTATGTTTTAGAAAAACAATGAGTTCCACCTTCCCATTAAGTAAAATCCTTACCATGACTTGTCTATAGGTAATTCAATAGTCCTATGCACAGCTCACTGTGAGCTTTGAACTCTTAACAAAAAAAAGTACATTGACCTTACAGAATAGAGTATTTGGACAACTGCCTGTTAGTCCCAGCTGTCCCATCACCAACTTTCCTAATCTACTCTAGAAAAGGTGAAAAATAAACAGAATTAGAAAACTAACTATATATTAGAAAGCTGTGTTAACCACTTAATACTCCTTAAGTCTTTATACTATAATTATCTAATTCCTCAATGAATTCACAGCATAAAAAGAGGTAAACTGTGACATCAAAAACATAAAAGTGGGGAGTAAAAGGGTGGAAACTTTATAGGTAAACAAAGGTTCTACCAACATGAAAAGGACTTTTATCTATGATAAAAAATATATATATATATTTTTTAAGATTTTATTTTATTTTTTAGACAGGAAGGGAGAGAGAATGAGGGAGAGAAACATCAGTGTGTGGTTGCCTCTCGCGTGCCCCCTACTGGGGACATGGCCCGCACCCCGGGCATGTCCCTTGACTGGGGAATTGAACCAGCGACCCTTTGGTTCTCAGGCCAGCACTCAATCCACTGAGCTACACCAGCCAGGACTATGATATATTTTTTTATAAGCCACATGGTAACCACAAAGCAAAAATCTAGAGTAGAGTTATGAAACATGAAAAGGGAAGACAGCTAATTACCATGGAAAACCACCACTTGACGAAGGTAAACAGAGGGGAAAAGGAACAAATGGAGATACAAAACAACCAGGAGGCAAACAATAAGGTGGCAGTAGTAAGCCCTTTATATATCAATAATCACTCTAAATATAAATAGATTGAATTCACCGATCAAAAGGCACAAAGTGGCCATGTGGATTTAAAAAAAAAAAAGACCCATCTATATGTTACCTATTGGAAACTCATTTTAGCTCTAAAGACACACAGGCTTAAGGTGAAGAGATGGGAGAGGATATTCCATGTGAACAGAAACAAAAACAAAGTGGCCGTAGCCATTCTTATATCAGACAAAATAGGCTTCAATCCAAAAACAATAATGAGACAAAGGTTACAACGACTCTAAATATATATATATAGCTGTCACTGGAGCACTGAAATGTATCAAGCAAATACTGACAGATCTAAAGGGAGAAATAGACCACATGGTAATAGTAGGGGATTTCAGTACCCCACCGTCAGCAATGGATAGATCATCCAGTCAGAAAATTAACAAGGAAATGTTAAATTAAACTATACTCTACAAATTGACTTGACATATATAGAAAAGTCTATACAAGAGCAATAGAATATACATTCTTCTTGAGTGCACAGGGAACATTTTCCAGGATTAAACCATACGATAGGGCACAAAACAAATCTCAGCTAACTTAAAGATTGAAATCATACCAACTATATTTTCAGACCACAGTGGGATGAAACTAGAAATCAACAAGAGGAAAACTGAAAATTTACAAATATATGGAAACTGAACAATCAATGGGTCAAAGAAATCAAATGAGAAATAAAAAATTAAAACAAATGAAAATGGAATACAAAATATCAAAACTTACCAGATACAGCAAAAGAAGTTCTAAGAGGAAAGTTTATAGCAACAAATGCATATCTTGAGAAGTTAGAAAGATCTTAAAGAAACAACCTAACCTTACACATCCAGGGAATTAAAACAAAACAAAACAAAAGAAATTAAGCCCAAAGTCAGCAGAAAGAAAGAAGTCAAAGATCAGAGTGGAAATAAGTAAAACAGGGACAAGAAAAATAATTAAAAGGCTCAATGAAAATAAAAGCTGGTTCTTTGAAAAGATAAATAAAATTGACAGGCCTTCTGCCAGATTAAGAAAAAAGAAGACTCAAATAAAATTAGAAATACAAGAGGAGACATTATAACTGTTACTACACAAATACGTAAGACCATAAGAGATTATTATGAGCAATTATATGCCAACAAATTAGATAACCTAAAATAAGGGGATAAATTTCTAGAAACACACAATCCATACCCAGACAGAATCAGGAAGAAATATAAATCTGAACAGACCGATAATGAGCAGGAGATTGAGTAGTAAATGAAAAACCTCCCATCACAGAAAACCCCAGGATCAAATAGCTTCACTAGCAAATTCTACCAAACACTCAAGAGAAGTTAATACCAATTCATCTCAAACTCAAAATATTGAGGAGGGGATACTTCCAAACTCATTCTATGAGGGCAGAATTACCTTGATACCAATGACAGATAAGGACACCACAAGAAAACTATAGGCCAATATCACTGATAAATAAAGATACAAAAATTCTCAATAAAATATTAGCAAACCCAATTCAAGAAGATGTAAAAAGGATTATATACCATAACCAAGTGGAATTTATCCCTGGGATGAAAGGATGGTTCACCATATACAGATCAATAATTGTAATACATTAATAAAAAGAAAAAGAATCACATGACCATCTCAAGCAGAAATACATTTGACAAAACCAGCAGACTGGGTACAGAAGGAACATAATTCAACATAATAAGGGCCATATACAACAAACCCCCAGTTAACATTATACTCAACAGAGAAAAATTTGAAGCTTTTCCTCTAAGATCAGAAACGGACAAGGAAGCTCTCTCTTACCACTCTTATTCAATATAGTGCTGGAAGTCTTAGCTACAGGAAGTAGGCAAAAAAAGGGAAATAAACGTCATCCAAAACAGGAAAGTAGTAAAACTGTCATTATCTACAGATGATATTATCTGTATATAGAACCCCAAAGATACAACCAAAAACTGTTGGAACTAATCAATAATTTCCAAGATATTGCAGGATACAAAAATCAGCATACAGAAATCAGTTCCATTTTTATACATCTGAAACGGAAATAAAACTATCCCATTGACAATAGCATCAAAAACAATAAAATACTTGGAATACATTTAACATAGAATGTGAAAGATCTGTACAATGAAAACAAGACTTTGCTGAAAGAAACTGAAGAGGACACAAATGGAAAGACACCCATGTTCATGCGTTAGAAAATTAATATTGTTATATCCACACTGCTCAAAGCGATCTATAGATTCAGTGCAGTCCCCACCAAAACACCAATGGCATTCTTCAAAAAATGGAAAACAATCCTAAAAATGTATGGAACCACAAAAGACCTCAAATAGTCAAAGCAATCCTGATAAAAAAGAACAAAGTTGGAGGTACCACCTTCCTGATTTCAAACTGTACTACAAACCCACAGTAATAAAACAGTATAGTACTGGAAAAACAACAACAACAAACCCCCCAAAAACCATGAAGCCCAATGGAACAGCAAAAAGGGCCCAGAATTAAATCCCTATTTATGCAGTCAGCTAGTATTTGACAAGGGAGCCTAGATCACCTAATGAGGAAAATATAGCCTCTTCAACAAACAGCTTTGGGAAGACTGGAAAAATGCATGCAGAGTAATGAAACTGGACATCTGTCTTACACCACTCACAAAAATTAACTCAAAATGGATCAAAAAATTAAACATGAGACCTGATATTATAAAACTCCTGAAGAAACACAGGGAAAAAGCTCCTCGATACTGGTCTTGGCAATTATCTTTTTGAATATGACACCAAAAGCACAAACGACAATAGTAAAAATCAACAAATGAGACTACATCAAACTTAAAAGCTTTTGCAAAGCAAAAGAAACAACAAAATGATAAATGCAACCTACAGAAGGGGAGAAGATTTTTGCAAACTATATATTGTATAAGGGGTTAATAGCAAAATACTGATATATAAAAAACTCATAAATCTCAATAACAAAAACTTTCAATTAAAAATTGGACTGAAGAACTACACATACATTTTTCCAATGCCCAACAGGTACGTGAAAATGTGCTCATTAGCACTAATTATCAGGGAAATGAAATCAAAAACCACAATGAAATATCACCTCACACCTGTTAGAATGGCTGTCATCAAGAAGACAAGCGCTAAGTGCTGACAAAAACATGGAGAAAAGGGAACGCTTGTGCACTGTTGGGGGGAATGTAAACTGTACGTCCACTGTGGAAAACAATATAGAGGTTCCTCAAAAAAATTAAAAAGCAGAACTATCATATGGTCCAGCAATTCCACTTCTGGGTATTTATCTGAAGGAAACAAAAACACTAATTCGAAAACATAAACGCACCACCATGTTCACTGCATTATTTACAACAGCCAAGATATGCACCCACCTAAGTGTCTACTGACGGATGAATGGATAAAGAAAATGTAGTGCACATATATAATGGAATATTATTCAGCTATAAAAAAGAAATCTCCCTATTCGTAACAACATGGATGGACCTTGAGCACATTATGCTAAGTGAGATAAGTGAGAGAAAAACAAGTACTAATTATACCACTTATATAAAGAATTTTTTAAAAGCCAAGCTTGTAAAATCAGAGAATAAAATGGTGGTTACCAGCGGATGGGAGGGGAGGATAGACAGGTGTTATTTAAGGGTACAAACTCACAAGTGGTAAATAAGCCCTAGAGATATAATGTACAATACAGATTGGAGACAACAATGTTGTATTAAAATCATCAGACTTACTAAGAGACTAGAATTATTCCAACTACTAAAAAGAAAGGATATTTATGTAACATGATAGAGATATTAATTATAGCTACAATGGCAATCATATTACAATACATAACTATCGAATTAAAATACACACCTTAAATTTACGTAATGTTATGTGTCAAATATATTTCAATTTTTAAAACAAGTCAAAACTGGAAGCCACCTGCTATCCATATAATTAAAATCACTGAAAATCAGATGACTAGATCTCAGTTTAGAAGAGGGGATAAAATTACTATCTTTTCTAAATGAGTTCAGTATGTTTCAGTGGTTTGGGGTAAAAACACTTAGAGTGAATGAACTATGCTGTCTCATATTGCAGAATTCCGAGTCATTGCTTGCATCCCTCAAACCTGACCAGAATTTAGGTCTGCTGCTACACAGCCTCCAACGTTTTGTCATCATCCATCGATTGCCCGGGAATGGTTTCTTCTGCCTGCTAGCCACTCACATATTTGATATGATTAACAAAAACTAATTGCTGTTGGTACATGCTAATTTAATATTTAACTTGTTATTTTTCTATTTGGGGTAAAATAACTGTCTTGAAAATAGTTTTTAACGCTCAGCCACAATGAATGGGGTATGCCAATCAAGTGTAATACTCCTGACATTGTAACTGATTTGCTAGTCATTGCTGCTTTATTAACATACCTCATTTTCCCTTCCCTTTAGGAAATAAATACACTGAAAGCAGATAACGATGCTCTAAAGAACCAACTGAAATCCGCACAGAAGAAAATAGAAAGCCTCCAACTTGCAAAAAGCAATCATGTCTTAGCTCAGATGGAACAAGGTGACTGTTCTTAGCCCAGACACTCAAGGAGCACAATCTGTGGATGAGTATATCAGAGACCTCATCTCACAAACCGATTAACAGACACACCAGGGAACCTTAGGGTGACCAGCTTTAAAAGGGGTACTTTAAAAAAGAAAAGGTTCTTTTTTCCCAATATGTGGCATTGTTTTCTCTTCTACTCAGTTGAATCAAAGGGGAATAAAACTGAAGAATGCAATACTTTCGCCATTCATACCACAAACTTCTTTCCCTGAGACTAATAGCAAAATTGTGATGAGAACACATCGATAGTTTTTTGACAAGGTAGCTTCTACGTGGCCTGCCCAACTGCTGCTTCCTTAGAACTAAAATCCCTGGAAAATGAATTTGCCTGGAGTTTCTGTGAACTGATTTACTTCGTTCCATCCAAAGCTTGCTTATAATATTAGACTCACTTCCTCTACAATCCAGCATTCTTTATGAATCTGGTTCCCAATTCACTACCTCAAATCTAATCAGTTAGCCTTTCCCCACTCCTTCCTCACTACGCTCTTACACCTGAGGACATCTACCGAGCGCTGAACTTCTAGAAATGTAGGCACAAATTGTGGGGGGCCTGTTAAACATGACATTATCCAGTTGCAGATTAACTCATAGTTTTAGTCTCACAGTCATAACAAAATAAGTAACCAAATTAAATACCTGAAAACATGGCCAGTACCATCTTATAGATGACTGGCTAATTAGCTAAACATAATGCAAACATGTTTGTCATATAATCTACAGTGAATAAAATTAGGACTTTTATGGCTGTTGCTTTTAAACAGTCTGTTTAGCTCTTTATGTGCCATCTTTACCTTTACTTTTTGAAGTATTGTAACTATTTTTGAGCTGAATTTGTGCTTATACTGCCTTCACTATTAATATTATTTAGAAGTAAGCTAACTGATCAGAGCCTTCAATAACAGCCGACCAAGTGTACATTGTATACTGATTATGTAGCTGCAGTATCAGGCACGCATGTAACTTGGAATTTTGTTTCCTTGATAAAATGTGGAAGTGAATTAAACAACTTTTAGTCATTTACACAAATTCACATGTATAAAGTTCAGTCTGTTATAAGGTGAAGAATTTGCTCACAAAGTAAATTGTAGTTTGGCAAAATCACAAGAGACCTATGAGTTACCTATTAATGAAGGTTAATGATAGATGAGGTAATTTAGTTGTCCGGGCTACTGTTCATACACTCCTTTGTCAGACTCTTTATTTCTCTAAAAAATTTGTATGATCATTTTCTTGTTTTTTTGGGGGGTGTAGAGGGTGACTTACCTGCCATGCTTGGAATACCTGGTACCAAACCACACTGACTTGAAATTCATAAACAAGTTGACCAACATGCCAAGAATATAATCTCAACAATTAGAATTTCCAAACCTAAAGCCAACAACACAAAGTCTGAATCAGAATACAAAGTACATATATACAGTGTAGTTTCCTTGGGGAATTCAGACCATTTAAGAAGTTTCTTTGATGAAAGACTGGTTTCTATTTGCATACCTCCTCGTATTGAGCTTTAGTGACAAAGTTAGTGACTAGCTTTCAGTTGTGTTTTAAAGAATCACTTTACACACAAATTTACCCTTTCCTAAATCCAAACTGAAAAATTCCACCGCCTGGTATGTAAATTTATAGAAGCATTTTGCTGCTTGCCTTATATGGAACAACATGAGTTTATGATAATCTTTAAAATTCATATTCTTCACTATTATTATTCCTCTGATAAAGACCAAAAACTGTACAGCTCGATTTTCTTTAAACATAGTCATGTAACACAAATTTTTCCATTCCTCTTTCCCTCTATCCCAAATACAGATTCCAGGTTAATTTCTATGTAAATAATCTCTCATCTATAGGAATGCAAAAGGTCACAGTCCCCTTAGTCACATTAACAAGGCTAGAGGATCTCAAACACTCCAGAACTTATCACTAAAATGGATAGGAAGTAGTAATTTCATCACAGGTTTTTATAACCCGGAGGGCCAAGAAGTATGATGTGTCAATTAATATTACTGGCATGAAGCTACAGAAATAATCTGGAACAGACTTTTGGTTTGTTAAGCCTAGGGTACAAAATGTGTATTGTATTGACTTGAAATAAGTTTGGGCATATGTTTATTTGCCAAAACAATGACAAATTTTGTTTTGTTAACAGCAATGTCGCTTCTCATTTGCTTTGGTAATTGCCTTTTTACTATTTGTGAATTTCTGTCTGAGGATGTATTATGTAAAAGAACTGCAAGGAAAAACATGTACAGATTGTAAAGTTTTTTTATACCTAATGTAAGTTTTCTTTGTGTAATATTTATATGATAAAGGACATTAGAATCCCTACAACACAGACGTCTTGTATTTCTTCTAGCTAGTGAATATGTAGAAGCTTCACATGAATTTTTAGTGTGATCCACAGCTGAGATCATCCCCTATTGTACAAACCAAACAGTTCTGGAAGGAAAAGTAAAGCAACTAACTGTTCCGTGTAATTTCTTCTAAATCTCTCTGTAACACAAAGAAGTAAACAGTACAGAAACATTGAACCTTTTCCATCTTATTGCATAATGACTTACATTGATCCCCAAATATTAAGTCTGTAAATACTTAACACTGAAGGAGACACATTTGAGGTTGTCATTTCTCTGTGGCTTTGGTCTGTAATTCTGCAATTCTAAGAAAACTAGCCAGTAAAGAAACTCTGAAGCTGTGGGTGAAATTGGTAGAGGATGGTTCGGTCTAGTGTACCAACCAACCAGAGCCATTCATTTGTACTCATGAGTATTTAGTGATTAGAGACGGTCACGATCCCCCTTATCCCACAGCCAACTTCTGTTTAACCAGGCCAATGAAGAAGGGAGGAAAATTCCAATCACTCAAAGTCCAGTATGGAATGCCTTGTTACATTTGGATGTGGGTGTATTTATCATTTTGTCAGTTCCTGGTACTTCATGCAAAATAATGAAGTCACTCTGATAACCTAAACCTAAAGAAGAGATTAAACTTCCTCTCCTCCAGCCCTGATTCCCATCCCAAATTTCTGTATCCTGTGCTCCTTACAAGATAATAGTGTCATGGCTCAGAACATTCTCTGGTCACAAATCTTTTCTGGATTTTCAAACCTTTTGACACAAATATAGGTAATTAAATGCTTTTGGTTTAAAAAATTTTTTCTGTTTAGTGAGGCAAATTTTCCTGATCTGCAAAACACAAGGAAATAGGTTCAAAGAAAACACCTGACCCCTTCTTTTGCTGAGAGTTGACGTGTAATGATGTGGTGAGTTATGTGGACTTATGATTATTGTTTAATCCTCATCCAAGGACATGCTTATTGATTTCAGAGAGAGGGAGAGGGAGAGAAACATCAATCAGTTGCCTCTTGTACACACCCCAGCCAGGGACCAAACAAACCCACAACCTAGGCATGTATTCGGACCGGGAATCAAACCTGCAACCTTTCGTTTTATGGGACGGTGCTCCAACCGAGCCACAATGGCCAGGGTGGACTTATGTTCTTTTTATGATCCAGATGTGAGAGCAGTTATCTTCTTTAATCCAGAAACTCCCAGTCAAGATATATCTAGAGATGCTATTAGATACCAAAGGCTAGACCAAGGCAAGAAAAAGAAAAAAGAGGAGGAAAAATGAGGTAATAGCTAAAAATGAAAAATGAGAACCAGGCAAAAAGGAATGAAGAGGAGGCACAAACAAAAGTGCTGGACTTTAGGGAGCAGAAGTACCACTCGTTTTAGCCTACATTTGTATTGTACTCAATTTATAAAACATTTCCACATTATGCCTTTCACATTAAGGCCTCAGATTATCTTACTGCTCTTTTAGTTATTGCTTAGCACACTATTCTACAACTGAAATTTTTACTGAACAAAGATTATCGTGAAAATCTTAGCTTAGAGGAAAGGATAAGATATTTGAGTCTAGTGCCCCCAGCTTTTCAGTCAAGTGAAGTTTATAGGAATGTGTAAATATGTGTGGTTCCAGCTCCAACATGATTCCAGAAGCAAGTATTAAACTTGGATGAGATTTGCAATGAGTCCTGTGGATAATCCAACAGCACCCCTATGAAGGTACAAAGGAATCTTACAGAAATTGATAATGTTTGTCATTATTTATAAATCCTCATCGATAAAAGTTGGAGGGGGTCGTAAGCCCCTTCTGTGTCAGCAACTAAAGCCTCCTAAAAGAAATGAAGCAGAAATGTAAAAGTTTTCAATGAACGTTCTGTTTTAACTAATTGCTCTCTTTAAATATTTTACTCTGCTGGTCTCTGCTTATATATTTTTAAAAGTTCTTTTTCAAAGTTCACAGATACTGATAAAAGTGTTTTCTTAATTACGGAAAACATTCTCTGATAATCAAATAAAATTAAGTCTCTACATTAAATATAAACACATTAAAAAATACGTTTACAAATAACAACAACGAAAAATTGTCTTCCTATCCTGAAAAATTTCTTTGAAGCGTTATCTTGAAAAACACATGGCCAAGACCACATTATATACAATATTTACTTTTAAAGTTTTAACATTATTTTAGATTTCACCACAGGGTTTACTGTAAAACAAAACAAAACAACAAAACTGCCAAATATCAAATACCATTTGTCCACTGGTCCTCAGCTGTCTGTCTGTTGAGCTGGTTGCAGCATAGAAAGTTGTTACGCACAGGCGATGACCAGAGCCCTGCACCGGGAGGTACACTTAACAGTGGGATTTTAAAACTTTACGTGGCTGTCTCTTTTCCTCTCTCTCTCCCTCACTGAGACAAAAATGCATTACTTGGCCCACCTCTTAAACCATTCACAATAGGTCCACTATACATTCTCAACAAACTTCATTTGTACTTAGGTCTTTATGAAACAACTTGAGCAGGGCTAAAGCACCATGTTCCTCAACTGACAAGTGAGGAAAAATCAATGCTTGAGACCTTTTGATCATCTTAGCCCACAGCACCCCAGGAACAGCGCCACGATTCAAGTGCACAACTCCTGCTCGCCAGGCCTTTGACTGCTTCAATGGCCAAACCACAAACAACTCTTCCCTAACTGTGTATTTTCCAAATCTAGCTGTGAATCAGAATTACCAAGGGATGCCTTGGTCCTAGCTCTGATCTATTAAAACTGGAAATTGCTGCTCTAATCCCACATAATACAGTTCAGCCTGCTTATTAATATTCTCATATCTAAAATAATGGCCCAAAGGATGAAGAAACAATTTATAGGAATATTTTCTACACCATCATGTAAAACTGGTTTATGTCTCTGTCCTTTTAGAGTAATTCTAACTTCAATCTAGCTTTGCTCTGCCAAACAAAATCACGGCTTTCAAATCCAGTTGGAAAATAAATCAAATATGCATACCAAAATGTGGACTCGGGCTTCAGTTAATGGAACTTTAACAGAAACCTGGGCAGAGGAATCGCTTCCAATAAAAGAAGAAACAAGTCATGACAACGACCTGTTGAACAAAACTATCAGTCCCTTTCCCTATTTCGTAAAGTAAAATGAACAAATACAAAACACAGGAATACAGATGAGGCAACAGTCTAATAACGAGTGGGCTCATTTATGTGTCTCGAACCTGAATAAAATACAGGTAACAATCTAAATTCAATCATGACAATAAAATACTTTCCATTTTCCAAGTTCGACGGTAATAAATATTTACATTTTTAAAAATAGTTTTCGCTCATTTTTGTTTTGTTTTCTTAAAAAGACATAACATGCTCAAGAGTACACAAAATGATGAAAAAAATCATCATTCTGTCCAAGAGATGAAATGGTAGTATAAAACAATCCTCTTACATACTAACCCAATTCAAGAATGATATCAAGTAATCTAACATGGTGTTTACTTCAAAGATGACATTCAAGTATGTTATTTAGAACACTATGCCTAATGTATCTATCAAGAAGTAAGCACTGCTATCTAATTTCTGTAGTTACTAATATCTTCTGTATCCACCACCACCTCCTCCATATGGGTCTCCATAACCTCTTCCACCGTAGCCCCCTCTTCCGCCGTAACCCCCTCTTCCACCATAATCTCCCCTGCCTTGGAAACCTCCTCCTCTGCCTCCCCCTCCCCCACCCCCGCCCCAGCCTCCACCCCCTCTCCCAC